>CM050909.1:5227500-5475000 GCA_027726005.1 Juncus effusus
ATTATATTATGTTATATTATATTATGTTATATTATGTTATGTTATGTTATATTATATTATGTTATGTTATATAATGTTATATTGTATTATGTTATGTTATGTTATCTTATATTATATTATATTATATTACATTATATTGTATTATATTACATTATATTACATTATATAACAATATATTACATTACATTAAATTATATAATATTATATTACATTAAATTATATTACTTTATATTAAATTATATTATATTATATTACATTACATTATATTACATTACATTACATTACATTATATTACATTACATTACATTATATTACATTATATTATATTATATTATATTATATTATATTATATTATATTATATTATATTATATTATATTATATTATATTATATTATATTATATTATATTATATTATATTATATTATATTATATTATATTATATTATATTATATTATATTATATTATATTATATTATATTATATTATATTATATTATATTATATTATATTATATTGTATTGTATTATATTGTATTGTATTGTATTGTATTATATTATATTGTATTGTATTGTATTATGTTATATTATATTATATTATATTATATTATATTATATTATATTATATTATATTATATTATATTATATTATATTATATTATATTATATTATATTATATTATATTATATTATATTATATTATATTAAATTATATTATATTATATTATATTATATTATATTATATTATATTATATTATATTATATTATATTAAATTATATTATATTATATTATATTGTAATGTATTATATTGTATTGTATTGTATTGTATTATTTTATATTGTATTGTATTGTATTATGTTATATTATATTGTATTGTATTATATTATGTTATGTTATATTATATTATATTATATTATATTATATTATATTATATTATATTATATTATATTATATTATATTATATTGTATTATATTATATTATATTATATTATATTATATTATATTATATTATATTATATTATATTATATTATATTATATTATATTATATTATAATGTATTATATTGTATTGTATTATATTGTATTGTATTGTATTATATTATATTATATTATATTATATTATATTATATTATATTATATTATATTATATTATACTACATTATATTATATTATGTTACATTATATTACATCATATTACATTATATTATATTACATTAAATTACATTATATTATATTACATTACATTACATTATATTATATTACATGATATTAAATTAAATTAAATTGTATTACATTATATTGTATTATATTACATTATATTACATTATATAACATTATATAACATTACATTAAATTATATTATATTACATTAAATGATATTATATTACATTACATTAAATTATATTATATTATATTACATTAGATTACATTAGATTACATTATATTACATTACATTTATTACATTACATTAAATTATATTACGTTATATTATATTATATTATATTATATTACATTATATTATATTACATTATATTAAATTATATTACATTACGTTATATTATATTATATTATATTATATTATATTATATTATATTATATTATATTATATTATATTATATTATATTATATTATATTATAATATATTATATTATATTATATTATATTATATTATATTATATTATGTTACATTATGTTATATGTATTACATATTAAATTATATTATATTATATTAAATTATTATATTATATTATATTATATTATATTATATTATATTATATTATATTATATTATATTATATTATATTATATTATATTATATTATATTATATTATATTATATTTTGTTATGTTATATTATGTTATATCATATTATGTTATATTATATTATGTTATATTTTGTTATATTATGTTATGTTATGTTATATTATATTATGTTATGTTATATAATGTTATATTGTATTATGTTATGTTATGTTATATTATATTATATTATATTATATTATATTATATTATATTATATTATATTATATTATATTATATTATATTATATTATATTATATTATATTATATTATATTATATTGTGTCATATTTTATTACATTATATCCTACTATATTAGATTATAAAAAATATATTTAACGTACCTTTTCCTTCTTAACTATTTTAATTTTTCTTAATCAAATAACAAATTTTACTTTCCATCATTTATATTCTCACAAATCAAACAACACATAGAGAAATATGATTCTATCAATCATCTTACCATGAACATAAATTCTAAGAACGCCCTCTTTTTTCCAACCTATTCTCTCACATCAAACAAGCCCATAATGGAAGATAAAACGGGAAAGAAGAGGAAAATTTTTTTTTTTTTCAAAATGGCACTGTTCACGGAAATAATTAAACAGTTAGCACTCGTTTGGAAAAAATTTGGAAACTAGCACTTCCGCCATCACTGTTGGCGGAACCAAAGTTGGTTCCGCCATCGGTGATGGCGGAACCCATTATACCCCTGTTTGGCACCCTAAAACCCCATTAATTAGCTAATTCAGTGGTTCCGCCATCGGTGATGGCGGAACCAGTGCCAGAGATTTTTCGAACAATTTCCCTGCGTGAGAAGTTACTGACATTGGTTCCGCCATCACCGATGGCGGAACCAATGTGGCATTTTCGCAATTAACGCTAGGGTTCACCAGTTTTTTAGCAAAAAAAAAATAAAAAAAAAAAGAAAAACACTGGTTCCGCTATCAGTGATGGCGGAACCAGTGCCAGTGTTTTTTTTTTTTTTTTTTTTTCTTTTTTTTAATTAGTAACGGTTTTTTTGAAAGAACCGTTACAGAATTGCTTAAATAATCAAAATCTGTAACGGTTTATTATAAACCGTTACAGAATGAATAACGTTGTAATGGTTGTTTCCTAAAACCGTTACTACTTACAACAATTAGTAACGGTTTTCATTAATGCACCGTTACAGATTTTCTTAAATAGTCCAAAATCTGTAACGGTTTATAATTAGTAAACCGTTTTTTTTTTTTTTGTTTTTTTTTATTTTTTTTTAATTAGTAACGGTTTTTGTAAAAGAACCGTTACAAACTTACTTAAATAGTCCAAAACCGTTACTACTTACAAAATAGTCCAAAAAAAATCTAGCCTTTCCTCTGTTTGATTAGTAACGGTTTGAATGGAACAACCGTTACAGATTTTGGACTATTTAAGTAATTTTGTAACTGTTCTTTATAAAAACCGTTACTAATTAAAAAAAAAAAAAAAAAAAAACACGGTTTACTAATTATAAACCGTTACAGATTTTGGACTATTTAAGAAAATCTGTAACGGATCGTTAATGAAAACCGTTACTAATTGTTGTAAGTAGTAACGGTTTTTAGGAAACAACCGTTACAAAGTTATTCATTCTGTAACGGTTTATAATAAACCGTTACAGATTTTGATTATTTAAGCAATTCTGTAACGGTTCTTTCAAAAAAACCGTTACTAATTAAAAAGAAAAAAAAAGAAAAAAAAGAAAAAACACTGGCACTGGTTCCGCCATCACTGATGGCGGAACCAGTGTTTTTCTTTTTTTTTTTATTTTTTTTTTGCTAAAAAACTGGCGAACCCTAGCGTTAATTGCGAAAATGCCACATTGGTTCCGCCATCGGTGATGGCGGAACCAATGTCAGTAACTTCTCACGCAGGGAAATTGTTCGAAAAATCTCTGGCACTGGTTCCGCCATCGGTGATGGCGGAACCACTGAATTAGCTAATTAATGGGGTTTTAGGGTGCCAAACAGGGGTATAATGGGTTCCGCCATCACCGATGGCGGAACCAACTTTGGTTCCGCCAACAGTGATGGCGGAAGTGCTAGTTTCCAAATTTTTTCCAAACGAGTGCTAACTGTTTAATTATTTCCGTGAACAGTGCCATTTTGAAAAAAAATCGGAAAAATCGAACCTGAAGGAAATAATAAACCTGTTTTTGGGATGCTCCGGTTCACGGTTTTAATATACGGACTCGGATCAAGTAAACCATAATTTTACAAGGCTTTTTTAAGAACATATAAACTACATTAATTATAAACAATAAAGAAAGTTCAACTAAATATTTATTTCCGTTAAAGTTCAATTTTTCTAGCTTGTATTCTCGGATTATTTATCTTGTATCTTTTTCAATTTTAGTATGGTTATAAATCTATTAAATAAAACCAGTTAAATTGAATATCATATTGGTATTTAGTCTAACAAATCTTAAGATATTGGCCCTAATTGAGTTTTATTAAATCCATATCAAACGCTGAACATTAATTTGATCCGGGTTTGAAATTATGTGTATCCATTAATAATCCCTACCATCAAATTTTTATAACATTTTAGATAAATAAATAAATAAATTAGTACCAAAACATTACAAAGCGGCCTATAATTGTGGATTCCTCGCTGCCTGTTTCCAAACCCAATTACAAAGCGGCCGATAATAATACCTTTGTATGTAGTGTTTCATGTAATGAGTCACTAAGAATACTACAAAAATTCATGATACAATTCTATAAATCGTATTCTTTTATATGATAATAATAAATAATATACTTTTTATTTTATATTTTTCTAACAAGATAATTAAAGTTATGAGTATATATTGCAGATTTTTGATATACTACTATACATATTCAGTTATTGCGATTAGAAGACTCGTGGAATCTCAAAGTATCTACTTTATCTAAAGGTACAGAAATATAAAATTGACGCACACCAGAAATCTTGTTGACTTATAACTAGTTGAGTAATTAGATGATGACCAATGTGTCATCTTAGTCATATTTAATTTTCATATAATTTTCGAATAATATATGTCATCTTAATCATATTTATTTTTCATATAATTTTCGAAGAATATATAATCAATTACCAAAATTCCTAAAATTAATAATTCAAAATTTAGCTCAATTAAAATTAAATCTTTAATAATTTGAATTAAAGTATCATTTTGAGTTTTCTAACAAAACAAGAGAGAGAAAAGAGAGAACGGAAAGGAAGCAAGTTATATTTTTTTCATAGCATTGACCGGGCATTATGCGCTAGATATTACCGAAGAAGATACAAATCAATGGAAAAAAATAAATTTTACTAAAGCCGTGAGAGTCACTATTGGGTTTTGTCGTGTTGCGTCGAGTTTTTGATTTTGGAATGAATTGAAAGAAAAGAAGAAAGGATTTTGCGACCATGGCCCCCCTAGCCCTACTTTGTTTCTGAATTCAAATATGCATTAAAGAAATACAACTATTTTTTACGCAAAAAATAGACTGATTGTGTCTATTAATGAATAATTATGAGTATATTTTAAGTTTTCATTACATACTTTTTTGTTATATACATGATATATTACATTTTCAAGCCAGTTCAATCAAGTCAACCACCCATACATCCATGCTCTTGTTGACTCGTTACACAGTTTTCTACACAAAGCTTGACAGGTTCCCTCTTTTTTTTATATGTCTCCAGTTTATTTTCCTTTTCTTTTCGTTTGCCTTCCGTCTCTTCTCCCCCTCCCAACCGAAATCCCGTATAATCAAAGAAAAATCAACCAAAAATTCTCAAACAAAAATCGATTTCCTTTTCTCCATCAAAGAGGAATATTATCGAAAATTCGCAAACGGCTCCGTTCAATCACTCACGAACTAGTATCAGATCGGATTTGATTTGATTTGCTGGCTAGGGTTTGGTTCTGCTCGATTTGATTTGGTAACAATGTCTTCAGCTAAGTCGTCTCGGTCTAGACCGTCGGTACCGTCTGGCGTGTACCACCCCAATGGCGGGCCCACGACGGAAAGTGGGGTTCAGCTGGCAGATAAGCTCAAGATCTTCAAAACTGAGAATTTTGATCCTGATTCGTACGTGCAGTCCAAGTGCCAGGCCATGAATGAAAAGGTAAATTTATGATTTGGGGTTGCTGGAATTTTACTTTTGTAGTGAAAAGATGGAAACTTTTGTGAGTCTGGGATTTTAAGTTGTGGAATTTCGAAAGGAGTAGGTCGTTGGTTGATTTGAATTTTGATACTTTGAGGGTAATGAATTTTGAAGCATAGTGTGGTTAATTTTGAAATTGATGTGCGATTTGGAGTTTAATGGGCTTTGGTTATGCAAAGAGATAATCTTTCACTTTTCATTGTTTTTTGGATCTAAATTTGAAGTGATTTAGTTGGGGAAAATGACACGTTTCTTATTTGTCATTTTTGTTACTGCACAGAAAAAAATTGTTAGGAATTTAATCAGTCAATGTGATATCTTTAGCTTTACTACAATGAAGTTTGTACAGTACGATATAAACTTGCTACAACAAGACAAATGAATATGTTCACAACATTTAATGGAAAAACAAAAAAAAGGTCGAATCTTTCAATTGAACATCTCCATGACATACTTCCATCAAGCACCTCCATCTATAAATGGCACTTTTCACAACATTTAATGCAAAAAGCTCTTTCTTGCGCAAAGGCCAATCTATTTTTATCAAACATATAACTTGCATACAACGCTTTTCTTACAGGAAATACGACACTTGTGCTCTTATTTACAAGATCTCAAAAAGGCTTCTGCAGAGGAAATGCGAAAAAGTGTTTATGCAAATTATGCTGCATTTATCAGGTCAGAACAAATTTAATTTATTCCCCTTAGAACAACAAGCAACAATACATACTATTTTTTGGGGATAAATGCACTGGTCCCTGTACTTTTATATAATGGTAATTCAGTACCTATACTACTAATTGTGCAAGTCTAGTCCCTATACTTCATAGAAATTTGCACTATTAATCCTTGAGTCAGGGACTAATCATTCACAATTCTGTAAAGTACAAGGACTAGCCGTGCATAATCAGTAGTACAAGGACCAAACTGCAATCCAATAAAAGTACAAGGACTAACCGTGCATTTATCCTTTTTTTTTATTAAAAGGAGTAGGATCCCACTCCTACTTCCAATATATTGCTTAAGAAAAAGTTGATGTGCAAAAGAAAATGTTCATATACAACAAAAACTTGGACGAGGTTAAGCTAACCTAACCTTCACCCTTTTAAAAAAAAAATACTATTTTTATAAACATACTATTTATAAAAGGGATAAATTCACTCTTCGTTCGTGTACTTTAATAGTGTACTATTGATTTGGCATGTTTGGTCCCTGTACTTTAAACAATTGCGCACGGTTAGTCCCTTACTCAGGAACTCGTCATGCATGTTTTCATAAAGCACAAAGATCAAGCATGTCAAATCAACAGTACAGGGACTAACAGTGCATTTATCCCTTTATAAAAACACACTATTTTCATCTACTCACTCGCAGGACATCAAAGGAGATATCAGACCTAGAAGGCGAGCTCCTCTCGATCCGCAACCTGCTCTCCACGCAAGCCGCCTTAATCCACGGCCTCTCGGACGGGGTCTCCCCCTCCGACTCCCTATCCTCCTCCTCCGACTCCCTCTCCCACTCCCAGAACTCCAATGTGGAGGACAGCGAGCCGTCGGAGGTGCAGAAGTGGGCCGCCGAGTTCCCCGACATGCTGGATGTCTTGTTGGCGGAGCGGAGGGTCGACGAGGCGCTGGACGCGTTGGACGGCGCCGAGAGGGTTGTGGGGGATGCGAAGAGGAGCGGGAGTTTGACCGCAGAGGAGGTTCGGAGTCTGCATGATTCGATTTCGGAGCACAGGTAAATATAAATATTGTATTGGGTATGATACTTGTATGGTAAGATATATACATGTAGCACATATTGGATGGTTTTATATAAAAGGGTCCAACAAGAAGTCATATCGAGCTTTATTTTGTCTAATAATAATGAGTTATGTTATAAACTATATGTTTTATAAACAATTATATTCTGTTTTATGTACCATAACTAAACTATTATGATATGGTTTATAAACTATATGTTTTATGAATAATTTGTTTTATAAACTATATATTTTCTGACTGTATTGTGCTAGATACAAGATATAGTTTGCCAATAAATGGTTGTAAGTTATTCTTGTAGTATACGTAGATGTGTCTATGTGAAAGGGACCGACAATGAGTCATCTCATGCTTTGTTTATCATGGCCGATGATTTATATTAATTGGGGAATTTCATATTTACCTTTCCAAAACTTCAAAGTATCATGTTTACCTCTCTAAATTGAAAATATCGTATTTGGAAGGCAAATATGATATTTCAATTTTTAGAAGGGTAAATATGATATTGTAAAGTTTTGGAAGGGTAAATATGAAATTTCCCCCTATATTAATAAATTATATGTTAAAAACTATGCTTTTTTCTGTAAACAATTTGTTTTATGTACCATAACTAAACTAGTTCATTTACAACTGTTTTATGTCCTTATTATCTAGAAACATATTCAAAACAAAGCCTTAATAATCAACCCTAAATCTTCCTCTCACCAGGCAGAAGCTAGCGGACCAACTAGCCGAGGCCGCATGCCAATCCTCCACTCGAGGAGTCGAGCTTCGGGCTGCCAGCTCAGCCCTAAAACGGCTGGGAGACGGGCCGCGGGCCCACAGCCTGTTGTTGAATGCTCACAACCAGAGACTCCAGTTCAACTTGCAGAATATTCACCCGACCAGCACTTCCTACGGCGGGGCCTACACTGCGGCCCTGTCTCAGCAGGTTTTTTCGGTTATAAATCAGGCCTTGACTGATTCGCTGGAGGTTTTTGGTGATGAGAGTTGTTATACGTCTGAACTGGTAATTAAATTTCGAGAATAATTGATATGAATGAAGGTTTTTTTCTTTTATTTTTAATTAATTTTATTCGAAAGGAAATTAGTTACAATAATTAAGATGAGTAGTGATAGTGGTAGATCGTAGCATACAGTGGCTTTTGTTGTAATTTCTAAAGAATAGAGGGGTTTTGTTGCAATTTCCAACAATGCAAGGTCTTTTTTTTGCAATTTAAGCATAATGCAGTCTGGTCGAATAATGTAATTTAAGCATAAAAGAAAGAAAACATGGATAAAAAATGGAGAAATGCACGTTAGTCCCTGTACTTCAATTGGATTGTAATTTAGTCCATGTACTATTGATTTGAACACTTTGGTCCATGTACTGCATGATTAGTCCCTGATTCAAGGACTAATCATGCATGTTTTTGTAAAGTACAGGGATCAAATTGTTCAAAAAACCAGCAGTAAAAAGACTAAATTGCAATCCCATTAGAGTACAGTACACGGACTAACTGTGCATTTATCCCATAACTAATATTCATTTCCGTAACTTATTAAGATACTTTTTTTCTTTTTTAACCCATAAATATATCCATTTCTATATCAATTAAGACATATTTATCCCATAAAAAATATCGATATCTATATTCATTAACATATATTTTACTTCAACCCCTCGAAAATATCCATTTTTGTATTCATTACAATATATTCATCCCATAAAAAACACCCGTTTCTACATTTATAAAGACATATCTTTATTTCTTATTTTGTTTACTTCCATTCCAGGTAATCTGGTCGACCAGGCAGGCAGAGAACTTCGCGCGGCTGATCAAGCGGCACGTGCTGGGATCCTGCGCGGCGTCGGGCGGGCTGCGCGGCGCGGCCGAGTGCGTGCAGATCGCGCTCGGCCACTGCGCGCTCCTCGAGGCGCGGGGCCTCTCCCTCTCCTCGGTCCTCCTCAAGCTCTTCAGGCCGAGCGTCGAGCAGGCCCTCGACGCAAACTTGAAGAGGATCGAGGAGAGCACGGCCGCGCTGGCCGCTGCGGACGACTGGGTTCTCACGAGCGGGGCCCGCGGGAGGGGAGTGGGGAGTGGGATGCAGCCCAAGATGTCCAGCAGTGCGCATAGGTTTAATTCCATGGTTCAGGTGAAATTTGCAAATAAACCCTTGTGTTACATGTGAATTGTAGAAAGGCCCCTACTTTATTTATGCTTAATTTGCAAAAATAAAGAGCTTATGTAGGCCCTATAAGTTACAAAAAAAAATTCTTCATAGTCCAGCAGTGCGCATAGGTTTAATTCGATGGTTCAGGTGAAATTTGCAATGAAACCCTTATGTTACATGTGAATTGTAGAAAGGCCCCTACTTTATGCCTAATTTGCAAAATTGAAGCACTTATAGGCCTAAATTTTAAAAAAGCTCCCATATTATGCGTAAATTGCAAAAAAAAAAAAGATTACATGTGCCTAAATAGCAGAAAAAGCACCGAGATTTTTGAACAATTCGTTTTCGCACAATATATAATTTCAAAATTTCGATCCTGTCCTTCATTATATTGGAAATAGACTTTCATTAATTATATATTACTACTCAAATAAGATATTCTAAATGGTTTTTCAAACCCTAATTTTAAAGGATTTCTTTGAGGACGTGGGCCCGCTGCTGAGCCTCCAGCTCGGCGGATCGACGATGGACGGGCTCCTGAAAGTGTTCAACTCGTACATCGACCTTCTGAAAAGCGCGGTGCCCAATACGATGGACGACGAGCTGGATCCGGAAGGTTCCGGAAACAAGATCGTCAGGCCAGCGGTGACCGAAAGTCAACAGCTGGCGTTGCTGGCCAACGCGTCCTTGCTTGCCGAAGATCTGCTGCCTCGTGCTGCTAGCAGGCTGTACCATGCTGCCACAGGTAGGGAAACTAAGGGTTTTGGTGAAAAGATTTTGTTTTTGGTAGTGCAAGTTTGATGTTTAGTAATATCAGTTTTTGGAAGGGTATATATGAAATCCCACACAATAGCATTTTAATCCTTTTGATATTTACTTCTCATTTGATTAAAGCTCACATTATAATGATACGATTCGTCAGTAGAAAAAACACCATTATTTTACTAACATCATTCAATAAGAAACAAACATCATCACAAATCCTCATTCGGTCACGACTCACATTACATTGACACAACTCACCAACAAGTCACAACCCTCCTCTTCAATCTCCATCACTACAAAAGTATCACGATTTACTAACCCACTTGTTCATTACTTGTGCAGATGAGACACGGAAGAAGGTGCAGAGCAACCGGATGCCGGAGCTGAAGGAGTGGAAGAGGAAGCTGCAGAGGGCGGTGGACAGGCTGCGGGACAACTTCTGCAGGCAGAATGCCCTCGAGCTGATCTTCACCGAGGACGGCGACGACGGCGAGAGCAGGCTCTGCGCCCAGATGTACATCGACATGGATAGTGTCGCCCTGCGCGACCATGACTGGGCCCCCTCCCCTGTCTTCCAGGTAATGTATCATCTTTTAATGTAGTATCTGTTTCCAATCTGTGGTTTTTGCTGTGATGAGTACTTTTGATGTGCGATTATCTTATGATATGTTGGTGAACTAATAGTATGGAGTGTGCAAAAATGTTGATGGTATATTGATTTGTTCATTTTATTATTATTCGGCCATATCCTGATGTTTAAGAAAAATAATGAAGCAGAAAAAAATAGAAATATCAAGGTTGCAAATAGCGTTTAGCGGTGTGTTGCGTTTAGGATTTTCATGTAGCGAATTGTGTATAGCGCAGATGTTGCGGAGATATATTTTTATAGCGGATAATATGTATAAATATTTTTTCCCTATATACCACTACGTAATATATATCACTACAAAATCTAAAAGAAGAAATATGCAACACTAAAATATGATTAATATTAAAATATTAATAATAAAAGTTTGAAATGTTCTTGCCAAA
Organism: Juncus effusus; assembly: GCA_027726005.1. Lineage (NCBI taxonomy): Eukaryota > Viridiplantae > Streptophyta > Magnoliopsida > Poales > Juncaceae > Juncus > Juncus effusus. The sequence continues at coordinate 5,239,162 of CM050909.1, forward strand.
AGTTACATGTTCAAAATCAAAATATAATTAATATTAAAATATTAAAATACAACATATCCATCCATTAAAAAAAACCAATAAAAAAATTCAATAAAAAAATCCACTAAAAACAATTTCATCAAAAACGCTATTCAGACCGCTACACCGCAACACACACACGCAACACTGCTATTGCGGACCGCTTCAACGCTAAATCGTCGAAAAACGCTAACCGCAACAAAACCGCTGCGTGCAGCGTTTAGCTTCCAGAAACCGCTATAGCGCCGCTACAGACCACTATTTGCAACACTGAGAAATATAAAAGTCAAAATAAAAATGTGGCTCCCTCTCTTTTCCTTTTATTATTATTTGGCCATATCCTGATGTTTATGCAAAATAATGAAGCAGAAAAAAATAGAAATATAAAAGTAAAAATAAAAATGTGGCTCCCTCTCTTTTCCTTTTATTATTATTTGGCCATATCCTGATGTTTAGTCAAAATAATGAAGCATAAAAAAAAATAGAAATATAAAAGTAAAAATAAAAATTTGGCTCCCTCTCTTTTCCTTATATTATCATTTGGCCTAGGGCTGTACATGGGTCGGGTTACACGGATTTAGGCCGAAATCATGACCCAACCCAACTATAACAGGTTTATGATTTCTCAACCCAAACCCAACCCATAATACTTATAAAAAATTCAACCCGATGATTTTTTTTGTTGGGCGGGTTATCCGGGTTTTGAGATTTATTAAGTATATGTTATACAAAGATATATTAATTATATATAATTAAAGATTTTAACTTGTCAATAAACAAAAAAAATATAAAAAAACTATTTTTATTAAAATTTCATAGGTAATTTTATTAAAAATACATGTCAAAGATTTGTGAGAAATAGAAACTTAGGATATTCACCACGAAATAGGTATTTGCACAAGCGATTTAATATTTTAAGTTTATAATTGGAAGATAATAATTATAAATTATAAAAATATAAAATAACATTTAAACTTGGAGTAGAAAATGAATTAAAAGATTGAAAAATATAAGATGACAATTTATTTTGGAGTGTGTGCAGGTTGGGTTGGGTTAATTCGGATTCTTAACTTAAAACACATAAACCCAACCCACTATTCCGGGTTATTCAAAATTTAAACCCGGACCCAACCTAACAACTTCAAACCCGCAAAAAATGGGTTGGACCGGGTTGGGTTGCACATGTTGGGCGGGTTGGGAATTATTTGTACACCCCTAATTTGGCCATATCCTGATGTTTAAGCAAAATAATGAAGCAGAAAAAAAAAGAAATATAAAAGTAAAAATAAAAATGTGGCACCCTCTCTTTTCCTTTTATTATCATTTGGCCATATCCTGATGTTTAAGCAAAATAATGAAGCAGAAGAAAAATAGAAATTTAAAAGTACAAATAAAAATGTCGCTCTCTCTCTTTCCTTTTATTATTATTTGGCCATATTCTGATGTTTAAGCAAAATAATGAAGTACAAGAAAAATAGAAATATAAAAGTACAAATAAAAATGTGGCTCTCTCTCTCTTTTCCTTTTATTATTATTTGGCCGTGGAACCATGTGGGCTAAATATTTTGTGTTTTTATTTATTTATACAGGATTTATACGCGAAGCTAAACAGGATGGCGAGTATAGCTCAAGACATGTTTGTTGGTAGGGAGAGATTCGCGACATTGTTAATGATGAAAATGATAGAGCCCGTTATTTTATTCATATCCGATCAGAGCTTTTGGGAAGAGATCGAACAAGGGCCCCACCCTTTGGGTCCCAATGGCCTTCAACAAGTAAGATTATTTATAAAAACAATTCCCATTAATATTATTTATTGTTTAAGAAATAGTTTTTTCTAATATTTTTTTGTTTTTGTAGTTTTATTTGGATATGCAGTTTGTGTTAACGTTTGGGCAGCAAGGGAGGTTTTTATCAAGGCACGTTCATCAAGTCATCCTTGAGATAATTCAGAGAGCTGTTAGTGCCTTTGCTGCAACTGGATTGGATCCTAATGAGTAAGTCTCCTTTTTCACAACCAATTTTTTCATCCAAAATATGTCAATATCATTGTATATACACCCCTTTTACTATATTTAATATAATTGCGCGAGTTTATACATATTATATGTGTTTGTGGTGATGTCGTATCACTATCAATTAATCCATATATTACAAGTATTTTGCCTTGAACCGTAAATAAGTATAGAGAAATAATGGATTTTCGATTTGTAACAGTGTGCTAGAAACAGAGGAATGGTTCGAAGAAATTGCACATAATTATATTAATATGATAAGTGGAAGAGGTAGAATGGCGAATGGAGACCGAGATTTAAACAGCCCGACTGCCTCGGTTTCCGCGCACTCCATGTCATCTGTATGATTATCATTTCGCAGTTCATATCTCTGAAATTTTATAATAATTATAATTATTGGCACTTTTGTAGACAGGCCCCTGTAAAATAACAATAAATTCTTGTGGCTCCTTGTTTTTGTGCTCTTTTATTCTTTTTTTTTATTTAGTGTAGAATATGATGATTGGTTTGTTGGTAGGAGATTATTTTTTCAGGGGTTTGGGAAGCTCCCTTGTGTGTACCATTCTTTGATTTGATTGATAAGTTTGCTTTTTATAAAATTTGTTACTTTGCTCGTATGTCTCGTCTTCTTTGGAGATATGCAACATGAATCAGGTCTAACATTGATATATTCGTCATTAGTTACAATATAATTGAAAACTTGCTTTCTTTTTACAGTTTCTGCCATTTCTCTGAAATAGAATGTGAAAAGTTGTGACTTCAGTCAAAACAAGTGTCCAGCAAAAGTATGTTTAATTTAAATTTTATCGTAAGTAGGGTAAAAAGTGTTGAATTGTGCAAAACTACAAATGGACGGTTGTGTTGGAATCCAAATAGCAAACATATCACATGAAGTTTGGAAATAGTTTGTAATATTTTCATTTGAAAAAGACCCAATTCAAACCCAAGCCAAACCTGAAACAAGAAGACTGTTGCATTAAATTAGCATGTAGGAACAAAAAAGTTCATGCCAGAAATTCAGCCAAGAGTTGAAACTTGAAAGTAAAGACAACGATTTCAAAAAAAAATTAACACGCCAAATACAACTTACCTAACAAGACATGTAATCACGGGTTCCTTAACCCTGAATACAACTTGGTGTTCTTAAACAATGCCAAAAAATTTCATATAATCTAAGAATTAGAATCTGGGATTGTAATAATCAGGAATTAAAATCACTCTTTATTAGATAAACCTAAAATAAGAGGTGGCAAATGGGTGGGCCGGGTCGGGTCAGTTCGGGTTTGGGTTCGGGTCTCAGGTAGTTCGGGTCTCAGGTCTTTCGGGTTTCAGGTCGTTCGGGTCTCGAGTCGTTCGGGTCTTGGATATTTTGGATCTCTTGTCGTTCGGGTTTTAGGTATCTCGGGTCATTTGGGTTCGGGTCGGGTCGGTGACTTGTTAACATTTTCAGTTCGGATGGGTCGGGTTGGGTCAGGTCAGATTTTGCATGTTCTAGGTTTCTAGTTATGCACTGCGTTTAACTTGCGACGAAAAATATTTTTTTCAATAAATATCTATCTATTTTTCAATTTTGCGCAACTAAAGAGGTCTATGAGTTCAAAGTCTCAAAATGAGTTTTTTTTGTCTTAGAAACCAATACAACTAATATATTATTTTCTAAAATAATATATTTACATTATAAAAAACATAATAAGATATTATAAAATAAGATATAATACTAGCATAAGAATGAAATCAACTGTTTCATGACCATTCATTCATTATATGCAAGTTCAGATCATTCGGATTTGGGTAATTGAGGGGGTCATTGAGGTTACAGGTCATTCAAGTACGGGTCATTCGGGTCTCGGGTCATTATGGTCTCCGGTCATTCGGGTATCGGGTCGTTCGGGTATTAGGTCATTCGGGTATCGAGTCATTCGGGTTTCGGATATTTCAGGTTCCGAGTCGTTTGGGTTCGGGTCGGGTTGGGTTTCGGGTCGTTGACTTGTCAACATTTTGGGTCGGGTCGGGTTTGGGTTCGGATGGGTCGGGTCAGATTTTGCCACCTCTACCTAGAATCCAATTTTTGTCTTGTGGTTCTAAGCCCACGCAGCCGACTGAATTGAGTCATTGACTTCAACTCAAAGCCGACAAACACCAACTCCATCGTGGGAAAACCCTACTCACATCCTCACATGGATTGAGAGGAAGCTCGTCAAGTTCAAGAGATTGGAGTGGCGAGCGGTTTGGACGGCTGCCTGCTGGGAGCTATGAAAGGTCAGGAATAATAATGTCTTCCAGAATATCACCTCGACACCGGTGAATATAGTCCAGTTGGCGCAGGAGACATCAACACAGTGGCTGACAGCTTCGAGAAAGACAATGGCAAATTGGTTGAGTAGTAATATTGTGGTTTAGGCTACTATTGGGAAAATTTTCCAAAAACATAAAAGTGCAAGTTTGGATGCATAGTTTGGAAACTATAGTAATATTTAATATAGGAATTTTTTGGGAAATTTGTATATAAAGTTGGGCAAAAAGAAAACTTGTCAATTTGTTAAGTTTTTTTGTAGTCTTTTTAGGAAGAATTAGAAGACATAAAAAACTTTATTAATTATATAAAAATGTCATTAGCTAAATTAAAAATGACAATTAATTTTAATTAAATTAGTAATTAAATAAAATTAATTAAAATAATTATTAATGACTATTTAGTAATTACAAATTAAATTAAATTATTCTGAGTCAACCATTACAAACTTGTATTGTATAATACATAAATCTTGTTTTTTTAGATTTACCACTAGCCTTTTATTACTATTAAAAATATCTTCTAGAATGGATTAAAATTTCTCCCTAAAGATTTGCTTTGTAATGCATACTTTCTATAGTGCTCAATTATGTTGAGGAATTGAGCACGACATAGAATAGAAGCGAAAGCGATCATCATCGTTTTGATTCATATCCTTTTTATAAAATATAGGGGCCATAATAGGGCACTCAATCACAAACCTGGCAATTGAAGTTGTGACTACCCCTCATTTCTACATTTTCTTCAAAATAAAAAATAAATTAAATAGCGAAAAATAATAAAAATAATTTAAAAAATAATAAAATAATTAAAAATAGTAAAATAATAATAAAATAATAAAAGATAATCAAATATCAAAAGTATCATATGTATACCCCTACAAAATGGGAAATATCATGATTCATGGACACCCTTATAAAACATTCAAAATATCATGTAAATTGTATCCCCATACAAAATTTTTGAATTGGGCAAATTATGACGTCTACAAATTTTTGGATTCTTTGTGACCTATCTATCAATGTACTATGTAACGAGTCATACCATGTAGTGAGCCATATCAAAATAGTCCAGTTCAAATTACAATTTTTATTACTCAAGGCATGCGATGCGATAATGACTTTATTTAATTAAAACAATACTTACTTTTATTCATAAAGAAAAATACCTATATTCAATAATATATTATAAGAAATCAAATTTAAAACAAATAATAATAACATATCATCTTAATATTATGTTAATATAATTAGAGATATACATGTATAATTATACATTTTTAGCTAATGGCTAAGCATTACATGACAACATTATTTTAACAAGTGGGCAAATTTTGTTGTCTCTTTTTTTTTTTCGATTTTATAACCCTTAAGCACCCAACACCTAACTAACTAGGCCCCCCGCCCCCCCCCCCCCCCAAGTTTTGAACCCATGCCCTCTTGAAAGGGGGGCTAAATGCATTCCAACTGCAATAAGCAGTGGATGCAGTTGTGTCTTTTTTAGTTTATACATGCTATATATAGATTAATGAAAGTAGTTTTTTGGGCTCTTTCATCAATTAGCTAATGTATTTATCAAATTTGTTTAATTCGATAATAAAATTATGTAATACACTATATTGTACGGACACGAATACGGGTGTCGTGTCATGCTATATATATATTAATGAAAGTAGTCTTTTGGGCTCTTTCATCAATTAGTTAATGTATTTATCAAATTTGCCTAATTCGATAATCAAATTATGTAATACACTATGTTGTACGGACACGAATACATGTGTTGTGTCTAATACGGTACGGACACGGTAACACATCAACTCTAAAATAAGTAGAGGACACGACGTGTTATATAAATATTATTGTTGTCCTCAGTTTGATGATATTTAAAACTATTCCGAGCTACTAATAAACGTTGTTTGAGATTGTCTTATAAGTTCAGATTGTCGAAATGGAAATGAATTTTAATTAGAAATGGACGCATCTGTCTTATATCGTAAGAACAAGAAGACGCCCTGCTTTAGCTCAAGATTTCAAGCTTTGGAGCTCTTAGTGTAGGTTCTAGAATTAGCTGAGCTTTTGAATATTTTATTCCATCTTAAATTGAGAAGAAAATTGACAAAACAGACTTATTCCGTCCTCAACGGAATAAAACCTGTCTATTCCGTTGTCAACGGAATAGACAGTGTTCCACTCCGTTGAAGAAGAAATGGCTCTGTAAATCTGGGGCTATTCCGTTGTCGACAAAATAGGTTCCGTTGTCAACGGAATAGCCAGGAATTTAGCCGTTTGGGCTTTAATTGTCTTTGATTCTCTTCCTTTTTGATATTCCATTGTCAACGCAATAGATGCGTTGTCAACGGAATAGCCAGTTTTTCCATATCTGTGAGCTGCTTCTTCCGTCTTTTAAATAGCTAGCTCAATCCGAAATTGATCATCAGTTTTTTCAATAGCAAAAAGCCTTTTCTTCTCTCTTTATTATTGAATATAATTCACTCAAAAGTTTTGTGAGACTAAGGAGAGATTAGCGATTGATTCACGCTTGTTTGCTCCATCGATTTGTCAAGGTTGTTGTAAGACGAGTGGTGGTTCGAGGTCTTGTAACGATCAAGTTTGTTAGTGAAATCGGAGCCGCAAGCCAAGTCTCGGAGAGTAGGCAACTCGTGAACGCGGTAAGGGCCGCTAGTGAGTTAACGGGTAGTTAAGACTAACGCAACCACCTCGCCGAACTTCATCAACAGATATGGTATTCAGTATCGATTTCCTTTTTCATTTATTTTAATTTCTTGTTTATTTAATTTATTTTCTTAATTAGAATTTGTACAACCATCATCCAAAAGTCTAAAAATATTAAAAAGTAAAAACCCTAAAAATTAGTATAATCTTCACACTTCTGCACGCAGTAGACCCCCCTATAGGTCTCCAGTAAACAACAATTTTATAACTCGATTATCGAGGATGCACAATTTTGGAAGTTCACCCGTCTTTTGAATCTATCGGATCCAGGGTTCACCGAACTTGTACGGTTGTTTTATGCCAATGCATCCTATGACGACCGAACTTACACCGTCACCTCTTGGCTCTTCAGAAATGAAGTGGTCATTACGCCGATTAATTTGCATGCTTAGTTCGGATTTGGTTCTAGTCCACTCACAAGGAACCGTTGCTCGATAACAAGGAATACAAGCTTTTTAAATCGTATCTTCTTAGGGATAATCCTTACAATAAGGTGACGTTACGCTCCAAGACAAAGAATTGTGTTTCATTTCGTGAATAATATCCTCGCTCCCGTTGCGGATTTTAATTATATTATTTTTATGAATACAAATATGTAATTAATTATTTTATATACTGTTTATATCAATTTTATTTAATTATAAAGGATTATATGTAATATTTTAATGTTACAATTAGAAAGTTACAGGTCATATTTTGTAAATGGATATAATATATATGACATTTGAAGTTGCACTTCTACATGTGTATGTATGATATTTGACATTTTATATGTTTGTATATGAAAAGTTGACATTAAATAACCAAAATCCGCTTTAAATGTTTAGTCCCACAATCACCTGAATGAAAAAGTGGAATGAAGTAGTCTCTAAAAATAAGGAGATGACAAATTGGTGCAATAATTAGGTTGACAAGCCCAATGCACGTATCCGTATTCCTTATCCTGTATATTCATGTGCGTCCAAAGGAGTGTCCTAAGAAATGACCTAACAATTGTTAATAATAAAATATTAAACACACCACATGGTGTGTCTGACACGTGTCCAGAAAGTATCCAAGGAGCGTCGGTGTCCGACACGGACACAACTGGATTTACGACCGGATTTTTGAAGTATCTGCGTTGAAGTATTAGTGCCCTAGGCCAAATGTATTTGTGCTAGGAAATTGATTATGTATTAAGACATTATTATTTATTCAATAAAGGTTGTTTCTTATATATCTGTGTGTATGGGTTGTGAATGTGCATTTACATATCTTATATCAACCATGAAGGTAGTCGTGACATCAGTCTAGAGGTTACTCATGACTTACGATCTTTAGAAGATCATTGCCAGCGTTAAATGGAACCTACACGATCACACAATGAACTCCATTCATACGGGATGAAAATACCTCAAAATAGTTATACATGTGATGTATAAATTGGTGAACGAAATAATCAATTATCGGATAATTTATTGTGCAAATACAGCACTATTCTATTCTGAACGGAACTATTCCGTTCGGAACGGAATAGATATGGTAACTGCACTTCCTTGGCTGCCAGGGTTTTATACATAGAAACTCCTGTTCCGTTCAGAACGGAATAGGCACGGATTAAGATTTTTAGTTATGGTAACTGAGCAATCGTTCGCCTCTCTCTCTAGTATAAATAGAAGGGCAGTCCGTCTCTATTAGACACACAATTCAGAAACCTTAGAGACCGTCACAATACAGAATGAGAGAGAGAGAGAGAGTTCTGTGAGGTAGTTTCGGAAAGTAACTCGTCTAGCCGAGTCCGGTTATGCCGTTTACCTGAAGTTCGCGTGGATACGAGTAGAGGTTCTCTAACTTGAAAACTTGCGAGCGATGGATCTTCATCCCTAGGAGAAGCAAGGAGGTTTACGGAGTCGAGCTTTAGGAAGGAGAAGATTGCAAGTTAGAAAAGTTCAGACCTACATCCGTTCTTCGTCTCGCGGATCAGGAAGATCCGAGGTATAAATTTTAATAGTTAATCTCGTACTTTTATTCCCTTAACGATGGATTGAATCCATAGGTTTCACTGCGTATGTAACGTATATGGCTATGGATTTCCTAACATGCGCAATATAGTTCATACATATTGAACTGTAGTTAGAGGATACCAATAACATTGATGGGAGTTGAATATGATCATATATGAGTACGATTTGGCAATAATAAATAACTATGGTCATGGTACATCATTCATAAATCATCAAATCTCTAGAATGTCATAATTTAGGTATTTTTCATTCAATTTACTCTCTTTTCATTAACGTTTTTAATTAAATGGTATTAATTTTAAAATTTTGTATTTTTCAAAAAACAGGGGAACCACAAGTAATGAAGCATTTGATTTATCTCTAAAATGATAAAGTGTCGTCATAAACAAACTTTTTTCAATATGAAAATTTATTGTCTATTTCTTCTAATCACGTTTCTTTTTCTTTTTGTTATCATTTAAATTCATGACAAAAGAAATCTGAGTACAACCTAACAAAATAAGAAATTCTTCAAAAAGTCAATGATATTTTTCTTATTTCGGGATATAAGAGAGACATGATTTTCTTTTCAAATTGTGAAGGGCATACATAACATATTTCATTCAATATTTCTAGAAGTTAATTATTTTCTACTTATTAGGGTTAATGAGATGAGAAAGTTTGTTATAGAAGCAAAGAACACAACAAGTTACTTCAAAACCGATAGTGAGAATAAAAAATCTAAACGAAAATAGGAAGTGACTCTTTATTTTCATCCATTGAACAAAAACAATTCAGCAAACACCTAGAGCGCTGAACAACAGAAAAGAGCGAACAACTCTCCGAAGCGAAGCAAGGTCCTTTTTAGTTCTAAACATTTTTGCTTCAACACTTTGAGTCGAGGTGGAAAACAGGCGGGGTGGGTTCGGATCAGATCAATTCGGGTTCGGATCAATTCAGATTTCGGGTCGTTTGGGTCACGGGTCACGGGTCATTCTGGTTTCGGGTCGTTCGGGTTGCAGTCATTCGGATTTCGGGCTGTTCGTGTTTTGGATCGTTCGGGTTTCATGTCGTTCGGGTTTCGAATCGTTCGGATTGCGGGTCAGTTGACTTCAAGGTCAATGTCAGGTTCTGGTCAAATGTCACTTAAATTACGGACCATTACAATATATTTTGTCATGAAAAATACCATATATATTGAATACCATTTTGCCGACAAAGAAAAAATCACAAAACTACCATGTATTTTTAATACCATACCGCCGATTAAATATTACTCATGATGAAAAATACCATATATATTTGAATACTAATAGAATAGCATATCACCGATAAAAAATAATAATCACACAATAGGCTATGGAATACCATATCGCCGTCAAACAAACAATAATCATAAGAATATCATATGCTAGAATTCCATTCGAAGAATATATCATCAAAACGAAACCATATTCCTAAAAAGTACATAACTTTCGTATCCCATTTTAATACCATCCAAAAAAATTGTGAAATATACTTGAGCTCTTAATGGTTTTACTTTTTTTTATAATATTTTTTGTATGTACCTTGATTTTTAATCAACAAAGTCCATTAATGTCAAATAATCAACAAAGCTCACAAAAACCCATGCAACAATATTGACTTTCTGCCTATGTCCCTACAAAAAATATATATATATATATATATATATATATATATATATATATATATATATATATATATATATATATATATATATATATATATATAGTCCGTCTAGGAAACTAATGTTAGTACAAAGCGTTTGATACTAACGATTTTTGGACCATTTGATCTACTTTAATTTTCTCATCATATAAATTCATACAAATTTCAAATCAAATGCATACAATAAATAATTCATAAAACTTTCTAATCAAAATGCATACTAACATTATTCATACAATTTAATCAAATCGCATTCATATATATCCGTTACTAATTAATGAACTCACATATCATAATCCATACAAATAAATTTCAAACTAAAATTCATATAAATTTTAAATTTACAAAAATACTTCAATCTCTAAATTCAATCAAAACATGCCAACAATTTCTTTTCAAACCCCTGTTTTTTTTAATATATGAAAATAAGAGATTTTTTGGAAGAGAAGAAATTGGAATATCGAAGGAAAGTTCTATATTCGGAAAGGCACTTCCATTTATGCGATTATTTCCTTTGTGGTTCAAGATTTATTTCCTTTTCAGATGAGAGAGAGAGAGAGAGTTACTAAATATGTTGATCAAAATAGATTCAAGGGTATAGAAATTGTTAGTACCAACTCCTTGATAATAATATTAGCTTATTAGCAAAACTCTCTCTCTCTCTCTCTCTCTCTCTATATATATATATATATATATATATATATATATAATTTAGTAATGGGAATTGTGATTTGAGGAGAAAAATAATAAATTTATGGATAATATTTTTTGTTCGTACCTTAATAAATGCCAATCTTGCAAAAAACATATACCACTTCTCGCTTCCCAAAACAAGACTTAAACAATATTAAAAAATATTAAAACATATATGTTTAATTTTAATTAGAAAATATTACAATGTTAGAATTTTAAGAAAGATGAGTACCACGGACAAGATTACCGCCTAAAGCAAGAAAAATAGAAGGAACCATTGCTTCCCTATAATTAGTAAAAAAAAAAAATGTTTAGTAAAGATCTCAATGTCATTCCGTATAAAATATAATATTAAAAAAAAGGAAAAGAATATATAATAATAGCCTTAACTATGAGTATGGGACATAAGTGATTGCCTTTCTTGTCTTATAATAAAGTCCTAGATCATTCACAGCTCATATACTTGAAATTCAGTACTTTGAACCAAATGGGTTAGGCATAGAGAGTTCAATACCCTACAATTCAAAATAAATCTCAAACTTTTAGAATTTAATATATAACTGGATCAAAAATTTAGAATTCAAGACTATCAATAAAAAGTTATGAAATCATAAATCAAACCTTCTATTGTTTATACGCCTTGTATTCATTTTTTTAGCATTCATTTATACAATCCAAAATAATTGTATTCAGGACTCCAAAATGGCAGCACAAAAGTCAATATTTCTTCCTATAATAAAACAATTATACTCGACCAACCAAACAATGGCCATCCAAAATTAGGTCTTAAAGTCATGGCGTGAATCAGAAACAGATCTTCAATCCCTTTAGACTTAAATCTATCTGAGCACCTCAGAAATCCCGAAATTCACCACCGCATTGGGATCCGCAACCTTGAACAGCTAAATGACGCATCGAATTCCGTGCCAATCTAGCGCCACATGATGGTCTACTCTTGGGGTCCCATGATAGGTTGCGACCGGTATGCAAGGGTTTCTATTTTGGGGCTGCTACAATGACCCGCTTCTCATTGTTGGCACCTTATTATTTCTCGCATGATACAACGAAACAACAAAACTTGTAATGGCATCTGATACAACAAAACAACAAAACTTGCTGCTAAGATCTGATGCAACAAAACAACGAAACTTTAGTCGGGTTACAAAATATACATGTACATATGATATCTTACCAGCAAATGTACTATTCCTGTGCGTTGAATACATAAGATATATTTTGTAACCCGACTAAAGTTTTGTTGTTTTGTTGTATCAGATGCAAGGGTTTCTATTTTGGGGCTGGTACAATGGCCCGCTTCATAACTATAGCTGCTAGGATCTGACACAACAAAACAACAAAACTTTAGTCGGGTTACAAAATATACATGTGCATAAGATATCTTACCAGCAAATGTACTATTCCGGTGCGTTGAATACATAAGATATCTTACTTATGATGCTTCTAGTTTCACGAAATGGATAGCTCCAGTTTCTTGGATTCACTGGAGAAGAATAGAAGGGCTTGCGCTTCGGCATAATCTTGAAGAGAAATAACATTTGGAGTTCTGTTGGATGGGTGGTGAGTTTAAGTATTGTGGTTTGGGCATTTAGGATGATGGAGATTTGATGATGATTGATTGGATGGTCCAGATTGATTGGATCTGATGATGGTTATCATTTCCATGTGGACCTGAAAATATAAAATAGGGCAATAAAAGAGGGGATACCAAATATACTCGCAAAAATACAAGCAGGCATCAATCGTTTTAACTTAAAAAAATATAATGAATACATTAAAGCAGAGAAGCAATTATAAGGAAATTACCTTGAAAGGAGCAAGGAGGCAGAGCTAAGCTTAAATCGGCCTTGTGCTTCGGACAGCATGCACCAGTTTATATTATAACAACAAAAACAATAACATCAATTAGTATTACAATAATAAAAATATTATGGATAATAATGAAAATATGACAATAAAAATACTACTTGCTTCAAGCTAGTCTCTTTACGGCTCAGTTTTCTCTTTATAACTAGTACATATATCGCTTTAAGAACCGGCCACTCTGCAATTTTCAATCACAAAATAAATAAATAATTAACTAAAAAAATAATAAAATGGTTATATAATTAAAAAATACCATAAACTTTTGAATAATATATTGATGAAATGAAATTATATTCATAAAAAAATATATTACAAAAATGACCCTTTGATTTGTACAGATTTGAACAAAAATATTTATGACGAACATACCTGAATGTTGCCTTGCATTTTACATTAGCAAATTTCGTTCTTTCAAACAAAAACATTTAAAAGAAAAACTGGATGAGAATTTCGTAAAAACGAATCGGCATATTGGATTGAGAAAAAGTTAAAAAAAAAACACACACACACAATATACTAACCAACAAAACCAGCATTAATATTATTAATACATTAATAACGTGATTTGAAACTAGCTGAATTAGACTTAATTCATTTGATTGACGACATAGAGCTAAAACATGGTTTAAATTATAGATTCTGGACTCATAAGAAGCCCAGTTGCAAATAAAATAAAATAAATAAATGAAGCGTAATTGTAAAATTACTAGCCAACTAAGGTTAATTGCAATAATTAGGCGAACCACTACCATGACAACTGTATTTATGCTTGCTAGAAATAATGTAAATACGATATGAAACAAGTAGAACCATTCAATCTTTGGAATTTTGATCTTTCAAACATAAATTTCGTAAAATAAACTCCAACGACAAAATGCTAACAATTTAACACAAAAAGAAGCAGACTATACAGTACGTACGTCAATGGACATTGATCTAGAAGGTGAACCAGGCTAAGCGAGAAACCTTTGCGACTCCTCTTTCTCTCTCTAGACCCGTCTTTAGAGTCTGAATCAGAGAGAGATAAATGGAGCAGCTCACTATCCCATTGCAACACAAATTTGCCCTAGAAAGAAAAAAGTACATTTTATAAGAAATGAAGTCCAAAAATTGTCAAGAAAAAGAAAAAATATATATGAAAAATGCTCATAGAATGCAAAAAAAGAAACAAATATAATCTCATGGTAATAGGTATTGTTGCCTCAATGGAATCTAATTTAGAAGGTGAACCAAACCATGTGAGAAACCTTTGCTACTCCACTTGCTCTCTCTGGAACTATGGCAACACAAATTTGCCCTGCGCCATTGCAACACAAACCCTAGAAAGAGAAAAAAAAATAACTTTTCTTAGAGAGATAGAGGAAATATAGTTAATGGAAGAAAGAATGAGAAGGGGTAGAAGGAGTATGACATAGACTTGTATAAAGAGAATTCTATCAATATCATCAATGACGCCTTCATTATCTACGTTGCTACTGCTGGTTTGAGCACAACTTGGTATAAATTGGAAAATCATAGAAATTAAATTTTTGATAAAATTATGAAAATAAAAATATTTCATGATTATATATATAGTATAAAGTAAAAATTTACCATTTCAGCGATAAACATAGGTATATTGCTGTATCTTTCCTTCATGTATAAGACCAGCTTCTTTCTCTATTCCATCAGTACAATCTTCAATTATATATATGGAAAGCAGCTCTTACATGTTCAACAAATCATCACATTAATGTTTAATTAATTATTTAAAAAACGTACATTCATATTAAATTGTTAATACAAGAAGCTAAACATTTTACCTAAGGGAAGAACTTAAGTCATATTAAGTTTGCAGATACATGCCAAGCTTGTTGCGCCACTTTGCATTTCCATCCACTTGTCAATATTGATGCTTTAGCTACAATAAGTAAAATATATTATACAAGTGAAAAAAAAGACAAGTAGGAGAAAGAAAAAATAATTATTATTGTTTGTGTTCATATCACTCAACGGAGCTATTAGATAGATAAAAAGAAAAAGAGAATAATGAATTAAATAATAGAATCAACTTTTGTATACCATATTGCCAACTGACACAAAATCATATTCCCTAAAATACCATATATTTTTTAATATTATATTGCCGATTAAATAATAATAATAATCATGAAAGATACCGTATATATAGAATACCATTAGAATACAAAATGGCCAAATATATAATAATCATCATGAAAAATACCATGTATATAGAATACCTTAAGAATACAATATTGCCAATTAAATAATAATTGTCATGAAAAATACCATATATATAGAATACCATATGTCAATTTAGACAGTTTCGTCAAGTAATCCCCGGATAAATCAGATATGGTAAGCGGTCTTTTCTTCGGAGACTTTTCTTTGATCTTCCAAGAGGCAGGTTTGCAGACCTTAGCTAGATTTGTTTTGACAGGAAGTATGGAGATATCAAAGTTACACATCGTAGTGACCCTTTTTATTTTAGCAGAGCGACATCCTTTCACCTTCCGAATAACACGCTTCTCACCTTGTGGCGACATCAGGATGGTTTGAATGATTTCTTTTCCAAGCATCAAATAAATACCATGTATATAGAATAATCATGAAAAATACCATGTATATTGAATACCATATAGCTGATTAAATAATAATAATCATGAAAAATACCATATATATAGAACACCCTTAGAATACCAAATCCCCGATTAAATAATACTAATCACGAAAAATACCATGTATATAGAATACCATATCGCCGATTAAATATTAATAATCATGAAACAATCATCATGACAAATACCATTGAATATCATATCGCCAACAAACGAATAATAATCATGAGAATACCATATGCTAGAATTCTATTTGAATAATTATTGCCAAAACGAAACTACATTCCAAAAAAAAATACCATAAGTTTCGAATTCCATTTGAATACCATATTGCCTAAAAATTTTGTGAAGAAATTTGAGCTCCTAATGGTTTTACTTTCTTATTTTTATAATATTTTTTGTACGTATCTTGATTTTTAATCAATAAAGTGCACAAATGTCAAATAATCAACAAAACTCACAAAGACTCGGTTCATGCGACAATGTTGACCTTTTATAACAAATAATTATGAAATTATGAAATTAGTTTTTATAACAAAATAAGAAAATATATTTGTTTTGAAATAGGGTTAGAGTTTTGAGTTTACCTTCTTGTTGGTATCAACAGAACCTTCACCTTCTTGGTCTGAGAATCGAGCTATAGCTTTTGCAATAAACTAGAAGCTTCTATAATTGATTAATTAAGGAATAATCAGTGTTGATATAATAACAAGTAGCGAGTGACTAAAATTGATTGGAAAATAAAAATAACTGAAAATTAAATAATTAAAAACTTATTTACTCACTGTTTTATGCCAAGTAAAGGGGCATCATCAGTAAGAATAAGTTTTTTAAGGAAAGGTATTATTCCAATTTCCAATTGCGAAAACCAAGAATTTCAGGTCAAGTTAAGTATGAATTAATTAATCAGTAATAATAATAGAATTATTTGTGTTTAATTAAAAATTGAGGAGACTTAAGAAATTTATAGAGGTAATTAAGTCAATATTTGCTTTGATTTAACTTCATGTGTCAGGCTTCTTAACACGTTCATTATCTGTCCCAATGAATTAAACAAGAAAATATTAATATATATTATTTTCACAAAAAATATTAAGAAAATTAAATTAAAATATAGTAAATCAATTAAACTATATGTATTTGTTATTCATTATATGAGAAAGAAAACATAAGAAATAAAAAAAAACTCCAAAAAGAGAAAGCTATCAAAACAATTGTTGCAAATGCAATGAAGTAATGAGTTGAGATTTTTATGTACTTACTGGGTCGAGATATTCAATGCATTGTTGTTGAAGTCTCGACCTAGCACAATTCTCATCTAAACTTACTTCTTTTCCCTCTCCAAGATCCAACCTATTAATTATTAAAAAAATAAATAATACTTTTAGTATTATTTATAATGAATTTTTTTATATTATAAATATTTGAAACTTACCTATAGAAAAAGTTTATTTCGCATTTTGACGCACGATTGACTAATTTATTTAATGGAGACCTCTAGTGTGGTATCGGTTGTTCAATTTATTTATGGAGACCTCCAGTGTGGTGTCGGTGGGCTAATTTTCAACGCGTGGCTGAATAAAAAACTATATGTATCGAATTCCGGACATGAGCAATCCGTCTTGGTCGCTCAGCTTACCCAACACTTTAAACCGGCCGTTTTTGCCCCAAAAAGGAAAGAGGCAGAATGAAAAACATTAGATTAACTGGCCACATTTGTTCAAGTAATCAAATAAAAAAATTATTTACAAAATATTTAAGGTTCCTGAATTAAATAAGTCTGGACCACAGCAGCCCCACTACCTTCAGATAAAACCAATGTTGACTAGAGGGACACCTGCCTCTTTGAGTTAGAAGTCTCCTCACCTACATTTATAACAACTTAATCAAATATATTATTAACTTACTCATACCTCTTCACACACAATATTATAAGTATCAATTCATATTTTCAAATAAAAAAATGGTACAGGTGATTTGAATTACCTTCAGAATCCGAAGAGCCTCATGAAGATACTTGATGCCATGCCACATGCACATTGCCCAATCCTTTTTCCATCCATCATAGCCAAGAGTATATAAGTCGCAGCAGCATTAGGATGTGAGGGCCCGCAAGTTAGCTGTACAAGATGCAACACTGTCCATATACCTCAAACAAAAGTAACCAAATAAACAAATAAAGAGATAAATAAATTATAAAATAAAGCATGCATAAACAACTGCATACATAGAAACTTTCTCTAATCAGCCAGGGAACCACTAGAAAATAAACACAATAATAATAATAATAATAATAATAATAATAATAATAATAATAATAATAAAGTTATAATTTTTATTCCAAATAATAAAAATATTATAGTTTTTATATGCTTAAAATTGAGTTAAGTAGCGATAAACAGATTTTATATTACCTTGGCTGCAGCAGAGACTGTGTCTTGTAGCTTGTCCAATATAAGACCATAATTCCACACCCACAGTTGGCTTCAAAGAAAAAATTGATACTAGTGAAAACAAGCAGTTCAAAATAAATATGTAAAATGAAATCAGAGATAAATTAAGATGAAACAGAATTTCATTATCAGATCTGGAGCTTCCTTCATTATCGTTTGCTGCGTTTTTTCGCAAGCTGTGCAACCTTCACACTTAATATACTTGAAATTAAGTATTTTGGACCCAATGGGTAAGGCAGAGTTCTACCCTACAATCGACAAAAAATTACAAAATTTTAGAATTCAATACATAATTGGATCCATTCAAAAGTTATAAAATCATAAATCAAAGCTTGTATTGTTTATACACTGAGGATGAGATTCCACTAGTGGCCCGAAATGAACCCTGCACAAAAAGAGCCCACATAATACCATCCCCTCAAACTTCCTCTTTCGAGCAAAATACTAGCGCGCAAATTCAGGTGCCTCGGAAAAACCCGCTGACTCTTCAAAAGCCTGAGAGACCATTGCGTGAGCTGACAGAAGAGGAGGAAAGGGTTGCTGATGAGATGGATGAAGACTTTCGTAAAGGAGACCCAACCAAGGGAACAGATGGGGAGCCATCATATGATTCTGACGGTGTGTATGTCCCAGACTGTGAAGAAGTGGTTCAGGAGACACTTCGTTGCAAGGACCGAGGTAAAAAACATCATAATGATTTTATCATTTCCAACAAAAAGAATTCAAAAAAATCAATACCAACTTGCCTTGACCCCAATCCGGTTAATAGGTTAAATAATACTCGGCCCATTAGAAATAGGAAGCCCAAAATCATGAGTGATGGCACACCCTCTCAAAATATCTTCAAAAAAATAAAAACTAAAAACCCAATTTCTAAGAAACTTAAAAAAGCTCTTAAAGAGACTCATCTGCTAGATGAAATACAAAAAGAGAAGGAAAGCCCAACACCACTTACAAATACACTTATCCACAAACACAAAGTAGAAGATTTTTGTGGAGCCAAAAAAATAGACTCTACAGTCAACTCTCAAAACCAGGCAATACCCCATAACACTACAAATACACTCTCTAACACACTTTCCACCTCCACTCAAACAGAAGCATTTTATGCTGATGCAATGGATGCTACGTCAGGAGCCACCACAAGCCGCAAGGCGTAATTGAAGCCATATTAAGTAGCTTTTGTAAGACTAGGAATTACCTAGCATTTTTTGTTTTCGGTAGCTGTTAATCTTATTATTTATGATGTATCCTAAAAATCTATCTATTTGTAACTGGAACGTCCGAGGACTCGGTAATCCTCTAAAATGTAAGACAGTAAAAGACTGCATTAGAAATGCTAATTGTAGTGTCATTTGCCTTCAAGAAACCAAGTGGGACGATGCATGCTTTTTTAATATGAAATCAGTATGCACCGGACGCCACAAACATGTCTCGTTTCTTCATGCCTTAAATAGTAAAGGAGGTCTCATGACGGCTTGGAATAACTCTCTAACACTCATAAACCAATTCTCCACCAGATACTCCCTCAACACTCTCTTTCGCACAATTGATAATAACCTCTTTCTCCTTTCCAACATATACGGCCCCACTAATGATTCAAAGAAGAAATTTTTTCTCAAAGAACTTCAACACATTTCACACACAAATCCACATCCTTGGATTTTAGTAGGTGATTTTAACCAAATTCATGACTTATCAGAATCCACCGGAGCAGGCCACACCATCCAATCTATCATGGAATTTAACAATTTCGTCCAATCAAAGTCTCTCATTGAAATCCACCTTTAAAACAAAAAAATATACATGGTCCAACAAACAATCTCAACCGACGCTCTCCAAGTTAGACCGCATCTTTCTTTCCTCTCACTACTCCAACAATGCCTTCTCTCTCTCTCTTATAGACCTCTCGACCACCACGTCAGACCACACACCAATAAAGCTATCCACAAATAAACCACATAGATCACGCTCCCAACTTTTTAAATTTCAAAGAGGATGGATGAAGTTCTCCGATTGTGAATCCACAATAATTCAATCATGGAACCAGCAACCTACCTCTCATAACTCAGCCATCAATTTTCTCTCCAAGCTAAAAAACACATCCACTGCCTTACATTCTTGGGCAAAAGATAAGTTTGATCATTCAAACTCCCACCTCTCTAGATGTAAATTCTTTATCACAAGGCTAGACTACATCGAGGAATACAGAAATCTTTCATTAGAAGAATTTTCACTACGAATACGACTAAAAGAGAGAGCGATAGAACTCACACAATACCAAGAAGATAAATGGCAACAAAGGTCATCGTGTACATGGTTGAAACTAGGAGATAATAACACCGCCTATTTTCATTCTATAGCATCCCAAAGGAGAAAACTAAACAACATTTCCACCCTTCTCTTCCAAAACAACACTATTAATGATCCGACAAATATCTCAAACATTTTCACTAACTTTTACAAAGAAACATTAGGCGCTCCTCATCCTTCGACAACTCAATACAACCTCCACACCCTATACCACCCCCCAACAGCCACCTTAGACATGTCTCTACTTGTCTCACACATAGAAGAAAATGAGATTAAAGAAGTTATCGTCAGCCTAGCCAAAGGAAAAGCTTGTGGACCGGATGGAATCCCTTCCGAATTCATCCAAACTTATTGGTCCACAATTAAGAATGACATTATTAATCTCATAAATCACTTCCAAACAAACTCACTAGATCTATGGAGAATCAACACCGCCTCAATCACACTCATCCCCAAAATTGAAACCCCTACACAGATATCGGATTATCGACCAATTAGTGTCATCTCTGCCCCAATCAAAATCATCACAAAAATCTTGGCAAACCGGTTGCAATCACACCTCCCATCACTGATCCACAAATGTCAAACCGCGTTTCTTAAAGAAAGATCTATCACTGAAACTTTCATTATTACTAGGGAACTTCTCCACTTCTACCACAAAAATAAAATACCAACCATCATGCTCAAAATTGATTTTGAGAAAGTAATTGACAATATCTCTTGGGACTATCTCTTATCTCTTATGAGAGCACGGGACTTCCCAGACCAATGGACAACTTGGATACATAATTTATTATCCTCCTCTAGCTCCTCTATTAAGCTAAATGGAACTAATGGAGAATATTTTTTCCATAAAAGAGGTGTTAGATAAGGAGACCCTCTCTCCCCTCTTCTCTTTAATTTAGCAGTTGACTCTCTTCAAGCGTTACTCGAGAAAGTAAGGCCCCTTCTTACTAGATCGATTGTGACCGCACCTAAAGTGCTCCAATACGCCGATGACACGATACTATTCATAGAAGCCCACCCTCTTAACCTCAAAATCATCTCACTTGTCCTCTCCCATTTTGCCCAAATGACGGGACTCAAAATAAATTGGAATAAGAGTGGTTTTGTTCCTATAGCAATTCCTGAAGATTTGCATCAAACGATTGCGAACATCCTCCCCTGCCCTAAGAGAACCCTCCCAATGAAATACTAGGCATTCCACTCTCCATAAAAAAACTTAAGAAGTTGACATTCCTCCCACTACTCAACAAAATTCAGAATAGACTTGCCTCTTGGAAAGGACAGATCCTTTCAAGAGGAGGACGTCTTACTCTCATCAAGTCGGTGTTATCCACTCTCCCAACATACATTATGCAAGCCATACTCCTACCTAAATGGCTCATTAAAGAAATCAATAAACTAATACATTCCTTCTTGTGGACAAACGAAACAAATATCTCGGAGGACACTGCTTAGTGTCTTGGAAAAAATGTTGTTTGCCATTCAAAATTGGGGGATTAAATATTAAAAATATTACCATGCAAAATATCTCGCTTTTGTTGAGATGGCTATGGCGTCTAGACAATTCACCAGAATCCCCTTGGGCACAATCAATCAATCAAACCCACGCAATACAGCAGGCCAATCAACTCTCTCAAATCCCTTCCACAAACATGTCATATTTCCTCAAGGATCTATGCTCCCTCCTCCCCATCTACTTGTCAGCAACCGCCTCTCCCCAACGGAATACACCACCAACATGGAGATGGGGGTCCAAACCATTCTACACAACTAAAGGAGTCTACGACACATTAATTAACCCAGGAGTAAACATACCAAACCTAGAAACAATCTGGAAGATCAAGACCCCCCTTAAGACACGAGTTTTTCTTTGGTTGGCTCTTCAAAATAGGATTTTTAACGGCAGAAAATCTTATAAAGAGAAACTGGCCTCACGAACCTTCGTGTCGCTTCTGCACCGCTCATCTTGAATCAACCCCTCATCTATTTACGTCCTGTGTTTACGCCAAAGGAATTTGGATACATATACGAGCGGTATGGGGATTCGTTGGCCTCCCGACAGACATTCACCAATTCTGGTTGTCCAACAGAAACCTCTACAATGGAGCTACGAGAAAAGGTTGGGATGCAATCTTCATGGCAGTCATATGGTGCATATGGAAAGAAAGAAACAGATGGATCTTCACCGACAAAAGAAAGAGTCACAAAATCATCGCAAAAGAGGCTACCCATATCGCTGAACTCTGGACGAAGAACATCTAGAAAAATTCATTCTCAAATTTTTCTTTCTATGATGTTGGCGATCATTCGAATAGAATACATCGATCACTATAGGCAACATCTCTTTAATTAGGCTTTTTTTTCCTAATAGACGATTGTCTTCCATTACTGTAATGATTATACTCATGTAAACAATTCCTCCCGGTTTAATTAAAATCTGAGTGGAACAAGTGAGCAATTGGTTCACTTGCCACTCCTTCAAAAAAAGAGATTCCACTCGTGGCGCCACAACCGGAACATCTATACCCTACAATCATAAAAAAGGTGAAAAAATTAAAACAAAAAAGTAAACAAAAACATAAACAAAAAAATAAACAAATAAAAAACAAATAAAGTAGTATATACTGACCCGAAAGAGAATACTCAGATTCAACTCAGTATTGGTTGCAGCATTCTGACGTTCGGAGACCTCCATTAAATTCAAATTAAGTTTCCAAATTAGAAAATAATTGTTTTAAGATGGATTAATTCGAATAAATTAAACAAATCATAACAGGTATCACATTTCCTTTTTTTTTTTTTTTCCTCTCTGAACTCTAAAGTTGGCCGGTCGCTAAAAGATGGTTTGTATGTGCACCAATCTCTTTACATCCTACAAACTTGAAAATTAGGTGTCAAATTAGAAAATAATTTTAATAATTTTTTAAGATGGATTAATTCAAATAAATTAAGTATCACATTTTAAAAAAGATAAAGAAAAAAGTCAATTTTTGGTGGTCAAGGAAAAAAAAGAAAAATAGTTAATATTACGTAAGATATAAATGTGTAAAAAAAAAGACTTATAGGCATCTAAAAGCATATCATCATGCACACGGATCACGCCAGAAATGACCAGCCCAAGTCCAAATCCCGGGAATTTATATATGCATTATTTGCCTAAATAATAATAATAATAATAATAATAATAATAATAATAATAATAATAAAATAATTAATTAATCTACAATAAATAAATTTAATACGATAAATATAATATAATAATAATGATAAGTAATAATGTACCTGGCCTGGTACAAAGACCTTTTCGCCATATTCAACTTGATCAAAAGGACTTCCACTTGCAACAATTGCACGATCCTTCACAAAACAAGCATAAAAACAAAAGATATATATATTAACTATTGAGACTTTTTTCGAAAGAAAATAGAGTTTAATAGGACAGAAAATATTATTAAATATTCAGAATGAGAAGTAGGGTTTGACAAGCTAAGTATAATTGGCCCTCTTAAAATTAAAACACTGCAAAAACAAATTAGGATGATATTAAATAAATTCTGTTGAAAGAAGCCATTGATTCAATCACTTCCTTAGTGAAAGTCTGTCCAGCACCTGATGTACCAATCAGTACTGTAGGCTTTATTGCCTGTCAAAAATAAATTAATTAAAGCAATGAATTCAGTAAAACATAATATTCATAAAAATTATAGTGAATTGATTATGAATTTGCTAAATTAATTAATATACCTGAACAACATCAGTCGGCTTCTGACGACTTTTTCGTTTTTATACCATTTTCATCAAAAATAAACCAGTAAATGCCATCCCTTTTAAAATAATGTGGTATCTACCATTTCCGCCACTACCAGTGGCGGAACACATCTGTTTCGCCACTACTAGTGGCGGAACATGTGAATTTTTAGTTTTTTCAAAAATTTCTCATTTGACTGACTAAACATGATTAATTAGTGCAAATGAACAGTGTTCCGGAACAGGAAAAACATTTTTTTTTTTTTTTTTTTTTGAGAATTTTTTTTTTTTCTGTTCCGCCAGTGAAAGTGGCGGAACAGGTAAATTTTTCTCCTGTTCCGCCAGTGGCAGTGGCGGAACACGTTTTGTTCACTAATTAATCCCGTTTTTGAAAAATTATAAAATCCACAGGTTCCGCCACTATTAGTGGCGGAATAACATCTATTCCGCCACTAGTAGTGGCGGAAATGGTAGTTACCCCATTATTTTCAAAACAGTGGTAAGTATTAGTTTATTTTTGAAAAAAATGGTATATAAAAAAACAAATCGCTTCTGACAGGCTTGTGCTCGTGGGCCCACGGCTGCTTGAAATATTGTAGAGATTCCTTCCTTGAACTGACAATCAAACCCTAATCACGTAATTAACAAATAATTAAATAATCATGATAAAAATACGAACAAAAAAGTTTAATTAATAGTATATAAAGTATAGGTTACTATTCTACCTTACAGCTAGCCAAATTTTTTTACGACACTCTTCAATCGGAGCATTAGTCTACAAAAAAAACGCGTTAATTTTTTTACTGTTTCGTTAATTACATCAAAAGATTCGGAATTAATTTTAAAAAAATAATTTTTACAAGATTAATACTACCTGCTTTGAGAGCTCCAGTGCAATTAACTCCGCAATTCCAGTTCCTGCCTGCTACCAAAAGTTATAAAAGTCGAATAAATTAGAGGGATTAAGAAATTCAAATCAACAGTACAGGGACGAAATTACAATTCAATTAAAGTACAAGGACAAATTACGCATGTATCCCAAAAAAATGATTTATAAATTTACCTCGCTAGCAGCAAGAAACAGAAATATATGTTCAGCTACACTTCCTTCAACTAATTTCAAGCCTGCAATTAATCCAGCCAGAACCACAGATGCAGTTCCCTACAATTGTTCCCACAAAATAAAAAAAATTAATTACAACGCGAAATTGCATAGAACCCCCTAAAAATTTGTGAAATGACGATTCTCATCTGGATGTCCTCATTGAACACGAGATGCGTCTTGCTGAACTTCGTGAACAGGTCAAACGCGGTGTGATTCTCAAAATCCTCAAAACTGAAAAAAATAAATTAAATTAAAAAAAGGAAAATAATATATGAATATTTGTACGAATATTTTAGTTTTTTGTTTTATTTTACTGGCCTTAATGAGGACTTTCTCGCCGTAGTTCTGTTTAATAGCGCACATGAACTCATGTAGCAGCTCACAATATTCGTACAAAAAAAAATATAAGTTCCAAATTTAAATATATAAGAAAATAAAAAAATGATATAAAACATGAAGCTAGGTTACAAATGCAATAAATTACGATATAAAATATTATATTTAATAAACCTGGGCAATGGCGCGTCTTTGCCTCGAGACCGATGTAAAACTCATCATTAAGCAATGTCGCGTTGTTGTCTCCAACGTCTATTGTGACTGGTAAGCACTACCATAAAATAAGAATATTTTACAATTATAGGGAAATGTAGAGTACTGTCAATTTATACTTCTATTGTTTTAATATTGTTTTTATTTGTTGAAAAAAATAAGCAGCTTACAGCAGACAGGCGGACCCTATCAAGAGCAGTGTAGCGCGAGCTTTCCAACTGGAATTCCCATTCCCTTTACAAATAAATTAATCAATCAATGTATAAGTGAAATAAATTAATTAATTAGGCCTCATTTGGTATTCATTTGGTTTTCTGTTTTTCGTCTTTTTTTGGTAAAAAAAAATGAAAACATGTTTGGCTAATTCACATGTTTCCATTTTTTTTCATCCGATTACCCAAAAAAAACGAGATTCTTAAAATAAGAAATATACGTTTCCACTTTCTTGTTTTTTATTTCCTTTCCACACGCGGTTATATTTGGTATCTTATGAATGCCAAATTGATTGTAACCTAGCTATATAAATATTGATATGCCTTGCTAGTGTTGGAAGTTTTAGATTTGTGCTTCCAAAAGACTATTTTATGACAAAAATAAATAAATATTAGGTAAGGTTATGTGTGTAGGAGGGATTTCATTTCTACCCTTTTGACAAGTCAAAATTCCAAAATATTTTTTACCGAATTGCAATCCGAAAATTCGAAATATCAAATTACCGATAGTAAAATTTATAATAATCAAATTAAAAAATGATGTACCGCACAAGTATAGGTAAGTAATATTTGTATTATAGACCCTGTCTTCTGCCGTCATGCTCGCTCATTGTGGACCTCCTTAGTTCAGAATCTGACCTTTAGCTTTAGGGTTGAAATTTTGATCATTTTTGGTTTTAGTAGTGTATTTTATTTCAATTACTTTTTACGCAATTTCATTTTTGAGTTGTGTTTTTTAGTTACATCATCATCATAATCCTGTTATTGATTTAGTAAACTATCTTAATTTCACTTTGTGATATGAGGTTATGACAATAAGTCCCGGTAACGGAGAGATATGATATGTCAGGTGGCGCCTCAGAAGAGAAGTTTTCAGAATCACCGAAAACTGATCTTGACAGCCCAAACCATGAAGAGGCAGTACAATTGTAAAAGGTTTATTTCTGTTCTCTTTAATTTTTCAAATCAAAACTAGTTTGTATTGATAAAATTGATAACTAATGTGTGTTCTTTCCAATGATTTATTTAGGTGGAAATTACTTGATTTACCTTATTAAAGGGAAGCTGTTCCTTTTTTTTGATATAGATAAACATTAATCTGTCGTTTCTAAGTGATCAAGGGCAGCAAAGGTAATTTCCCTAAGATTATATGAAAACTTTACATATTTTGTATATCGTTATTTTTACATTTGATTGATTTTTTTATTTGTTTTGTGGAAAAAGGAAAGAAATTCGCCATTCAATTTTTCTTGTTGGAGGATCCAGATCTGCTGCTGGAAGATTAGTCGTAATGGAATTTT
Source organism: Juncus effusus (assembly GCA_027726005.1). Taxonomy (NCBI): domain Eukaryota; kingdom Viridiplantae; phylum Streptophyta; class Magnoliopsida; order Poales; family Juncaceae; genus Juncus; species Juncus effusus. Next base: position 5,266,772 of record CM050909.1, read on the forward strand.
AATGGTATATTTTAGAATTACTTGTCTAAATAGTTTAAGAGTTTTTGTTTATATGATTTGATTTAATTTCTCTATTGTAGGTTGTCTGACATTGTCATCCGAACAAAGAGCATTTTCAGGAGTTTATGAGTTTTTTTAAGGTGAGAAATACTATTAACATTATATCAAAATTTTGTTTTATTATTTAAAAAATAATTATTATATTACGGTTATTAGATTAAATTTTGAGTCATCTGTTTATTTTTTTCTAGCAAAGAAGAGGAGAGGAAAAAGAAGAGGCTAAATATAGACAGACCATGCGTAGATGCTTGATGAAATGCCAGTATATGCACATGCAGTTCTTTATGCATGTTTAATTGTCAACAAAAAAGATAATGGCGTACATGATGAAATTATTATTTTGCAAATTAATATCATGATTTTTTTTCCTTTATTTATTTAACTGATTAAAATATCTTTAATATGCTAGGCTTTATTGTCCAACTGAGAGAGAACTTTGGATGATCGCTCGCCTCAGTTTGGTCGGTGATATTGGCACGAAATTCGGAAACGGAGCGTATAATACAATGGATAATGGAGTAGTTAAATTAATTCAAGTTCACCTCATGCTCGACCAAATGCTCATGCGGTTACATTATTTCATTTCATACCGTTAATCTTTTATTTTCATAAACCTAATTATTAATATGAAGGTCCATTCTTGACACCTTTGTTGTCATAGTTCTTATAGGACTAATAATTCACATTATTTGCATGAAATTGCATTTTGAATTAATCATGGTGAAAATAATTTGACATTCTCAAATCCTTGGTTCAGTTTGGAATATCCAAAGGTTTTTTTTAATTATTATTTTTTAATTGAATATTAAAATTAAGGCGAATAACTGGATTTATTTTTTATTTTTTTTGAAGTGATATTATACTGAGGTACCGAAAAATGCATTGAGGAAAATCAGCTTGAATAAAAAACGATGGTGCTAAACATCATGCAACTTCAATTTCAATTTTCTCTCTTTTTTCCCTCTAGTTAAATAGATGACTTTATTTATTTCGAATTTTGAAAATTTATTTTTTGCTGACATGTAGGAAATTGTGAATCCGCAAGATCTAATGTTTTAGAATCCGACCAACATCTGTGAAATAAAGGAAATGTGATACCTATTATTATTTATTAATTTATTTGAATTAATCCATCTTAAAAAAATATTTTCTAATTTTGTCACTTAATTTTGAATTTTGTAGAAAGTGCGGTTGCCGAGGAGTTTGAGGCTGCTGCGATTCAGACATACTTTATTCAGTTATGTTAAATATTTTTTAAAGATTTTTTTTTTATTTTATTACTTGAACAAATTTGGCCAGCTAATCTAATGTTTTCATTCTTCCTCTTTCCTTTTTTTAAGGCGAAAACGACAAGTTTAAGTGTGGATTAAGTTAGTCAGCCACGTGTCAAAATGCGAAGAGTTTCTTCAGAATGTTAGATAAATAATATTATGGAGAGTTGAATAGTGACGCAGATTGCTACTGTTGGTGCGACCAATAGGTCCAATACCGAGTCGAATGTGAATATTTCCTTACTTGTTTTTTTGTTTTAGTTACTAATATTATTATTTGTTTTGTAGGAAAATAAAATATGGCTTTCTTTCTCATACTTGTAAAGTTGTTGTACTAATTCTTACGTTTATTTTATCTCGTAGTACAGGAATGAATGATGGAGAGTAATGAGTTGTGCTTGGCGACAATCAGCATTAAAAAACCTCTTCCTACTCAGATTGTTTATTAGACAAGATATGTTTTCTTTGTTTCTTTCATTCCCTCTTTCCTACTCAGACTGTCCATGCATGATACAACATATATCAATGCTAGTATTGGAGGTTTATTCTTCATCTGTGATAAGTATCTCGTTATGCAGACATCCTTGTAATTTAACATTAACTTAACAATAATTTAATATTGTACTAACTTTCATTATTTCTTTCACGCATTTATTAATATTCAGTTTTGATTTTTACAGGTTGGGTTGTGGTTTCAAATCATTTGATGGAATTGTTGGACCCTTAACTTTCTCTAATTTGTGATTTAGTCCCTCAAAAGAGAAGATTTCAGAATCACCAACAAGGCAACAACTGACCCCCAAAACACGAAGCGGTTGTAAATTTTCCAAAGGTTTGTCTCTGTTCTCTTTTTCTCAAATTAAAACTCGTTTATTTTGATAGATAAGTTATGTTTTCTTTGTTTCTTTCATTCCCTCTTTCCTACTCAGACTGTTCCTACTCAGACTGTCCATACATGATACAACATATATCAATGCTAGTATAGGAGGTTTATTCTTCATCTGCGATAAGTATCTCGTTATGCAGACATCCTTGTAATTTAATATTAATTTAACAATAATTTATTATCGTACTAACTTTCATTATTTCTTTCACGCATTTATTAATATTCAGTTTTGATTTTTATAGGTTGGGTTGTGGTTTCAGATCATTTGATGGAATTGTTGGACCCTTAACTTTCTCTAATTCGCGGTTTAGTCCCTCAAAAGAGAAGATTTCAGAATCACCAACAAGGCAACAACTAACCCCCAAAACACGAAGCGGTTGTAAATTTTCCAAAGGTTTGTCTCTGTTCTCTTTTTCTCAAATTAAAATTCACTTTTTTTGATAAAATTGATAAGTAATGTGTTTCTTTTCAATGATTTATTTAGGTCGAAATTACTTGATTTGCCATATTAAAGAGAAGCTCTCTGTCGTTTCAAAGCGGTCCAGTGCAAGAACAAGGGCAGCAAAGGTAATTTATTCTAATTGTTATATGGTAATCTTACATAATTTAATTATTTTATATTATCTTTTTTTTTTCTTTTGTTTTAGCTTATCATTCAAATGCTAAAAAACTTGCATTGCAACATTGGTTTGAAGTATTAAGCATCTATGACTTCTTTTTCAAAAGAAAAATAATCTTTCTTCCATTTGTAAGTTTCAAAATATATTGATACTATGAAAAATTTCACTATAAATAATATTAAAAGTATTCAATTTTTTTTTATAATTAATAAGTTGGACGTTGGAGAGGGTAAAGAATTAAGTCTAGATGAGAATTGCGTTAGGTCAAGACGTCAACAATGCATTGAATATCTTGACCTACTAAGTATATAAAAAATATTATATTTATTATTTAGAACTAAAATTGTAATTTTGATCTAATATATTTGTTTTTTTTTTATACAGAGAAAGATAGAAGAGGCGTATGAAGTTATTGTAGTGTAAAATGGAAAATTCATTTACAAGCAAGTCTCAACAATAAAAATGATAAATGGATTTGTTACAACCTCCAAGTCATCATATGTTGTCGAGCTAAGTTAAATTTAATTCTAGTAATTTTTACATTTAATTGATTATTTTTTATTGAATGTTTGTTTATTTGTTTTGTATCAAAAAGAAGGCGAATTCCAGCATTCAAGTTAAACTTCAGAAAAATGAATGCCTATGTAAGGATAATGTGATAATTAGTATTATTATTTTTAACTTTTTTTTTGGATAAATCCGTCTTCGAAATATTATTTTCTAATTTTGTCACTCATTTTATTTTTTTGAATTTTGTAGGAGGCAAAAAACAAGAAGACACACAAATTCAAAGACCGACTTGAGAGGACCAGGTGCTTGCAAGTAGTTCGTGTGCGATATGTCTATCAGTACAATTTCTCTTAATTATTCAAATCTAACACGAAATATTATCCAATATTCCATTTTTGTCTTTTTCATTTTCATTAATTATTCTTTTTATTACATAGATTATGTTGCTTCAAGGGCGAAAATGAATCAACAAAGATCGAGAAGATTCAGAGCAGCCAAAGATGCAGAAACCCTAACATAGATGGTTTTATGAAATACCTTTTTTTTTTGAAAAATCTCTCTTTTTTCACAGCCTAAACAGATCAAGTGAAACACTAATTAATAATTTCTCTTTATTACAGGCGGGCAGCGGAAGAAGAACGATTACACCTGGCATGCTCTTCATTACTATATCCATCTGAAGACTTAAATGGCTGGAAAACAAGTCAAGGTGAGAAACTTTTACCTAAAAATCCAAGGGTAATTTCTCATAAGACCCCTGTTTTATGGTTCAATTGCAAAAAAGCCCTTATGTTATTGAGAGTTGGGAAAAAGTTGAGATGACTGGACTAATGGTGCTTGATCTTAAGAAGCGGTGGGGTTTTTATTTTGCAGTTTCCTAAAAAATGGGGCTTTTTTGTAATTTTAGCATAATGTTGGGGCTATTTTGCAAATTACTCTTTATTATTTTATTTATGTGTTATAAATTGGATTTATTTTTCAAAATGGCACTGTTCACGGAAATAATTAAACAGATAGCACTCGTTTGGAAAATTTTTGGAAACTAGCACTTCCGCCATCACTGTTGGCGGAACCAAAGTTGGTTTCGCCATCAGCGATGGCGCACCCATTATATCCCTGTTTGGCGCCCTAAAACCCATTAATTAGCTAATTAACGGGTTCCGCCATCACCGATGGCGGAACCAATGTGGCATTTTCGCAATTAACGCTAGGGTTTAGCAGTTTATTTGCAAGAAAAAAAAGAAAGAAAAACACTGGTTCCGCCATCAGTGATGGCGGAACCAGTGCCAGTATGTTAAAAACGCGACCGCTCGTAAAAAAAAACGATTTCAAAACTGCGGAACCCGTATTGGGCGATTTCGGTAGAATAAGTCGGATTTTGACAAATCGAAAGAAGGGAAAGAAGAAATTAGGAAGAAAAAGAAGAATAAGGTATGATATTATTTGATTTTGAGTTATGATTTGGGATTTTTTCTTGATTGATTAGAACGAAAATTGGGTTGAAATTAGTTTCAATTGAGTGAAATTAGTATGAATTGAACGAAATTAGTAGTACGTGATTGATTTTAGTGGATGAAAAATTACTTTTCTTGATTTTTAGTTATGATTTAGAATTTTTTCTTAATTGATTAGAACGAAAATTGGGTTGAAAATTGCGATAATGAAAATGACTCGGAATTTAAGGTTTAGTTGTTTAGAGAAGAAGGGGGTTTATTTATTTATTTATAAAGATGGTAAGAAGTCGAGGTGGATCTAGTAGCCAGGGCGGCCGGGATAAGGGAAAGATGCCTATGGTCGAAGAAGAACCTTCGCGATATCCTCCGCTGAATGAATTTCAGGACGAACACAGGACGAGATGCTTCAGCGAACCGGACAATGAGACGGCTATTTCACAGAGGGGTTTTCGATACAGGCAGTATGGATCCAGGTAGCATGAACTTGATGTATTGTATTTTAAATTTTCTTCTAAATATGTATTTATTTATTGATGGAAAAAATTTATTTATATTTTGTGGTATTACAGGTGAGATGGGATGATCGGTTCGAGCCTTTTTTCATACATGCGTCATTGTTACAAGCGAACCGGATCGGTCATATACCGATTAACGGTCTACTGATAACCGCCATGCAGGAACGGTGGAGAAAAGAGACGCATACATTCCATATGCCTCACGGCGAGATGACAATAACCTTGGAGGATGTTTTGTGCATAATGGGGATGCGGGTGGATGGTCAGCCCCTGTGCAAAAATAATTCGGATATTAAATGGGCGGATAAAGCTGAACATCTACTCGGGAAAAGACCCCCGGAAGAGATGTTCAGAGGAACCGAGAAGAAGAGGAGTAAAATTTTGGTGAGAAAGAAATGGTTCAAGGCGAATTTCAATGATTTGGGTGAATGTGAACCGGATGAACGGATCGATCAATACTGCAGGGCTTATATGCTTGCATTTTTCACGGACGTATTGTTTACGGATCCGAACGGAGATTGTTATTCGCTCATGCCCTTGCTACTTCTGGAGAACATGCAAGAATTGGACAAATGGTCGTTTGGGAGTGGGGTGCTTGCATACCTCTACAGAGAGTTGTGCAAGAGTGTAGACGTCGGCCGAAAAAATATGGGAGGATGTGTTCTCTTATTACAACTGTGGGTATGGCATCATTTCTCGACCGGACGACCGACTGTTTCGTTAGCGGTAGATAGGCTGACAACGAACGCTAATTTTCCCGACCGCAACGATACGGTCGGCATGTTGTGGGCGAATGTGACGCAGAAAGATTTCAAAAAGCCGGAGACAAACCTGTGGGCGAATCGCGATATGCTCGACAGTCAGCCACCCACTGACGTGTTTTGGACACCGTACGAGATATATCGCGAGAGATTACCGCTTATTTGTAATCATGAACGAGGTATGTCCCGACTCCGCCAACCCCTAATTATCGCCCCTATAGGGTTAGACGACAGTTCGGATTTCGGCAGGTAATACCCCCGGAAATAACTGAGGCCGAAAAAAAGTACGACAAAGAATTGCATAAAAAACTAAACGGTCGGGGTGATAATTGGCTTAGGGTTCATGAAATCCCGCTTCAAAATTGGAGAAATAGATTAGATGATGCTGAACCGGAAGTGACGGAGCCGTTTAATCCGAACGATGTTGAACGATATATGAGATGGTATTGGCGGAATTCTGACCCGTTGGTGCAGACAACCATTCCGCACGGATCAAGCGTATACCGACCTATGGTTCCCGACAAAAGATTAGCCGTAAGTTTTCCAATTTAATTGTATTATTTTTCAAATTAATTTTGCGTACTTATTTATTAATTTTATTATTTAAGGCAAAAACATCGATGGAGGGAGCTCGCATCGGATTCAGACTGCTCAGAGAGTACGGTGCGAGCATGCGGAAGGAAGTCAAGGACGGTATACGCAATTGGTTAATCTGCAGTAAAATGAATACGATGCAGCTTAATGAGTATCCCGGCGATGAAGCGTGGGATAATCTGGACCAACTAACGGGGGAGGAAGATGGGGGAGGAGAGGCAGAAGAAGAGGAAGGCGTCACTCAGGTCCCTCAGACTCGGGCGCAGACTCGACCCGTGCGGAAGAGAGGACGAGGAAGTGGCAGTAGTACTCGGCCTGGATGGCGTTAGAGTTTATGGCTATGTATATTTTTTATTTTGAACCTTAAGTTTGGTTTGTGTTACTTATTTAATTTGTGTTATTTGTGTTATATTTTTTTTTTGTTTGAATTATGTTTGGTTTGAATTAAACAATACTTTAACTGAAACGTTCGTACGAAAATAAATTGGTTAAAGAAATAAATTTCTAATTAATAATTTAACAAAAATTAACAAAATTAACATAATAAATTGAGTCACAGACTCACAATTTACACTTCAGCCGTTCAACTTCACACTTCAGTACTTCACGGTTCATTGTAACGGTCTCCACCAAATTCTGTGCACCTTCTTTTTGTGTGGCCTGGTAATTTGCAAACGCTGCAATTCTTTGTACGCCTCTCTTTGTGCATTGTGTCCATGCTGTTATGGATTCGCACCTCAGGCCTTCTCCCACGCTTCATCCGACCGTGTGCATTTTTCCTTATAAGTTTATCACCAGGAAACAACTTGAAATTACAAACTTCCTCGCGTTTCCTCCATTGTGATCTTTCTCTTACAGGATAAAAACTATTTTCGTACGAACGTTTCAGATATTCAATGCTATAACATGGATGAATAAAAGGCTCGTGCGATATACCTCTGTGAATGCAGACTGCTATGATGTGCGAACACGGTATATGATATATCATAGGTTTCTGGCACTCGCATTGACCTTCGATGATATTTACTCCCCAGGTTTTTCTCGGAATTCCTATACCTTTCCTCGAACGCCGAGCTTGTGTGACCACCTGGTAATTACCTTGGTCTAAATTGAACAAAGTTTCGGTATGTGTACGTGCCTTAGTGTGTCTACGTTCCAATGTTTCCATCACTTTATCCGTCCACTTATTTTCCCTCAACTCAGCAGCCGCCCGATATCTCACGTGATAACTATTTAGCTTGTAAAATGTCGCCTCCACAATTGCCGTAACAGGCAGCTTTCTTATACCTTTGAAAACATAATTCATAACTTCGGCATTATTGCTAGTTGATATGCCCCACCGATGACCTCCTGTATCGTACGAAATCGCCCAATTTGTTCTGTTTCCATTGTTACCTTGTCTAACCACACGGTCCCCGCTGCACATTTTCCTGCCATTTTATCCCAAATCTTACCGAATTTATATTTATTGTGCGCGCAAACTAATTTTTGAACCATGTGACCAACTGCTGTCTGCTACTCCGCTGTTGAAATTTGCCCTAAGATGCCGCATGCAGTAACGATGATAACCGTAAGGTGGCTGCCATCTCTCGCCTCTCATTGCACTAAGTATGCCAGCATGCCTATCGGAAATAATACAGTAACTATTATTTCCGATAGCATTACGCAAACATTCAAAGAACCATCCCCATGTTTCATTCTTCTCGCTCTCAACCAAAGCAAAAGCTAAAGGAAATAACTGGTCATTTGCGTCGGAAGCAATCGCCGTCAGTAATGTTCCTTTGTACTTTCCGGTTAGAAATGTTCCATCTACTGTTATGACAGGTTTGCAGAACTGAAAACCGTGGAGTGATGGCCCAAATGCCCAAAAAAATCCTTCGAACTCCAACTCGCCTTCACGGTTGGGAGCACTAGTTTTAAATTGATACAGAGTCCCAGGATTTGTTGATAGTATTGCCGCCATCAGTTCAGGGAGCAAATTATAAGCCTCCCTCCAACCCCCAAATAGGAATCGGAACGCGTGTTGCTTTGCGTGCCAAGCCTTCCAATACGATATGGTATATCCCACTTTCAATTTAACGGCTTCTATTATTATTATGGGTTTAACACATAAATCCGCTCTAACCATATCTATAATTAGCCCCCCAACAACCGCACTTGTTAATTGCTTGTGATCTTTTCTAGGTGTTTGATTAATACATACGTGTGGTTGTTTGAATGTTTTAATCTCCCATAAATTATTTCTAGGATTAATCGAAGCGTGTAACCTCCAGTTACATTCTCTACTACCGTTCTCTTTAAGCTTGCAGGCCACAATATATCTCGTTTTATTTGAGTTCGTTACTACTATTTCTCGGTGATTCTTGACACTGTATGCTCTTGTGACCGATTGCAATTCTGATTTTGTTTCAAATGTACGTCCCTTGTACAAGATTTTATCATCGTTTTCACTCAAATTCATACCCGATATTACATCATTTTTTGCATATTCCCACATTGAACTATCTTCGAACTCCGCCGCCGGCGCATTGCCGAAAGTCCCCGCACTAACCATCTCACCCTCTTCCGTATATATAAATCCCGTCTGATGGTTCACTGTCTTCCTTTCTTCTTCACCATCTCCATAAATTTCTTCCTCGTCTTCTGACCCCATATCTGGTTCGTCATCTAATTCATTTTCATCATTATCTATTTCTGGATCTATAGTATTGCTCACACGTGCCAAATCAAATGTCGCACAGAGGTCCTCAACCTCATTTTCGCGATATACTTCATTCAGTACGGGTTCTACTATCTCATTCTCGGATGCATCTGCAATTACATGTGATCTATTATTAGTTCCTATATGAGATTCTTTACTTTGGACGCGATCAACATATATTTCTAATTCCTCGAACCCAACATTTATGACGCGCTCCGCAAAATTATACAATTGTTCATCATTCATAATTTTTATTGACCTATAATGCCAAACTCCTTTCTTAAGGGATGGAAGCCGACCTCGGATTAAAAGAATATCATTGTACGACCAACCGAGATTCGTATAAATTTCGTCACACAGTTTGGCGTAATCTCTATTTCTAATTGTATTTTCTGGAATATAAGCCGGTTCATCCGGATCGTAACGGCATCCGTTCGTCGGTTCGATAACAACAACACCATTATAATATACAAAAATTGAAGAGTTATGTGCCATTTTCTTCTTCCTAATTGTAATATAATTTCAATAACTTAACAACAAATCTATAATAAAATAAACTAATTATTTAAAAAGCCAAAATGAAACTATAATAGAATACCTATAATTTTCTTCATTTTCTTCAACTTGCTTCCTTTTTTTCCGTAATTTATCTCTATTTATTTCACTCAAAATCACCTAAAAAATCGTCAGATCTCTTTTTTTTCTTTGTTTTCGCGTTAATACAGAATGAGGGAGAGAGAGAGAGAGAGAAAGAAACGTCATTTTTTTTGTAGGGGTCCAATAATTGAGATGGTTCCGCCATCAGTGTTTTTCTTTTTTTTTAAAAAATTTTTATACGCAAAACTGCCGAACCCTAGAAATTTTTGCGAAATTGCCACGCTGGTTCCGCCATCGGTGATGGCGGAACCAATGTCAGTAACGTCTCGCGCAGGAAAATTGTTCGAAAAATCTCTGGCACTGGTTCCGCCATCGGTGATGGCGGAACCAGTTAATTAGCTAATTAATGGAGTTTTAGAGCGCCAAACAGGGGTTATAATGGGTTCCGCCATCACTGATGGCGGAACCAACTTTGGTTCCGCCAACAGTGATGGCGGAAGTGCTAGTTTCCACATTTTTTTCAAACGAGTGCTAACTGTTTAATTATTTCCGTGAACAGTGCCATTTTGAAAAATAAATCTATAAATTGGGAGTCTTTTTAATTGTTATTAATGGTGTTTTTTTATTATGAAGGTGATTTTGTCTGATGCGAATGCGCCAGGAGAAGGAAGCATGAAATAATGTCGGATATTACTCTTTATTATTTTATTTGTGTGTTATAAAATGTTATAAATTGGGAGTCTTCTTAATTATTATCAATGATGTGTTTTTATTATGAAGGTGATTTTGTCTGACGCGAATGCACCAGGAGAAGGAGAGCATAAAATAATGTCGTAATACTCAACACTCTCTTTGTGGCTTGGTATTTTCTACTTTTCATTAATTATTTATATTTTATATATTTATGAATTTAAATTTTTTTATATTTTGTAATTATTTTGTTATGTGATTTTGATGTATCTGACACTCATGAAGACCATTTTTGTATACATAGGGAGGTAAATTAATTTTATTTATTTATCTTTTTTCATTTGAATATAAATTATTGAATTTCATTCTTTTTAACAAATGTTGTTGGCCTTTTCAGATAATTTTTATGCCAGGTCAGCAAGACAAGTATTTCTTACGAGATCAAATGGCCATTTAGCCGCTGATTGTGAAGGAAAAGCCAAAGAAAAGCCGACGAATTTGGCGAAAACGGTGAAGAACAAGTTTCCGTTAAAAAAAAACCCTACCAAGTCCCTTCGTTTTGTTGTAGTTTTATTTCTTTATTATTATTATTATTATTATTATTATTATTATTATTATTATTATTATTATTAATATTATTATTATTATTATTATTATTATTATTATTATTATTATTATTATTATTATTATTATTATTATTATGTTTTTAATTTTTTTTATTTCTGTTTTCGTTTTGTAGTTTTTGAATATCTGGACTCTGAGAGAATACCTGGAATACAAATTCAAGATTTCAAATCTGGGATTTACCTGGAATACGAATTCAGGATTCCAAGTGAGATCTTAGATGGAAGGACAGATATTTTGAAGAGAAATTCGACGTCAGAACTGGAGAGGCAAGTTATGCAAGACAATGTATAACTATTTAGATTATTTTATTCCAATATTCTCTTCAAATTTCCTTTTTGCATTTTCTGAAATTGCAGCTTGGCACGTGCATCAAGAACCGTGAAAACAAGGGATAAATACATACCTTGCGCGATGAATAGATGCTCCATAAAATACCGCCTATCTCACCACGACTTTTTCTCACTTTCCTCCTTTCAAAATATATTTATAATATAAAAAAATTCATTATAAATAATGTTAAAAGTATTTCAAATTTATCTTTTTCTAATAACATTATAATTATCTTTCTCATATAATGAATAACACATACATATAAGTTAATTGATGTTTTCTTTTTTAATATTTTAATTCAATTTTCTTATTTACAGAATATTGTCTTGTTTATTCCATTGGGACAGATAATGAGCGTGTTAAGAAGCCTGACACATGGTGTTAAATCAAAGCAAATATTGACTTAATTACCTCTGTAAGTTTCTCAAGTCTCCTCAATTTTTATTAAACACAAATTAATTCATACTTAACTTGACCTGAATTTCCAAATTTTTTAGACAATATGGTATTCAAATGGAATTCAAAACTTATGGTATTTTTTTGGAGTATGGTTTCGTTTTGGCAATATATTATTCAAATGGAATTCTAGCATATGGTACTCTCATGATTATGATTCATTTGTCGGCGATATGGTATTCTAATGGTATTTTTCATGATGATTATTATTTAATTGGCGATTTGGTATTCTAATGGTATTCTATATAAATGGTATTTTTCATGATTATTATTATTTAATCGGCGATATGGTATTCTATATACATGGTATTTTTCATGATTGTTATTATTTAATCGGCGATTTCGTATTCTAATGGTATTCTCTACATATGGTATTTTTCATGATTATTATTATTTAATCGGGTATATGGTATTCTAATATTTTTCAAAATACATGGTATCTATCACCCACTCATGACCAGTCAGTTTTGAAAGTCTCTGAGGGCGAGACTTATTATGTAGTATGCTATTCATTAGAACTGCAATGGACATCGCCATGACATTCTCAATCTCTTCATCCGAGGCAGATAAAAGGCTATCTACACCCATTCCTATATGTGAAAAAGACAAAAAAAAATTAAAAAAAAAATATCAACTATTTTTATGAAAAGACTCATAATTCAACAATAATAACATACAATCATAATAAACGTCAATTTTGAAAGCAAGCATGAAAAATATCTCTAAATTAAGGAACAAATGCATTATGTAAGAACCCTAAACACTAATGGCCAACCTCCGTATTAGGATTTGAAAATTGATATTATTAACCAAAGACGTCAATAATATGATTTAAAAGTAAGTAATTATAATAATTATGAAAATAATACCTGCACATTTAGGGCTTGCGTACAGGTTCCCCTCACTGGAACCACAACTCAATCAAGCGCATAATCTCCAAACCTGAATTAGCAAAAAAATAAACTTACACAAATTATACAAAAGAACTACAAATATTTAAAAAAACAACCAAAACATAATTTACTTCATCGCTTAAGCAAGCTTCAGTTCAAGATTCTCAAAAAGGAATTAGAAAATAAAAGGAATCCCCCTCCTAAATAGGATAAAAAAGGAATTAGAAAATAAAAGGAATCAGAGAATGAAAAGTTCAGAAATAGTAAAAAGGAATTAGAGAGAATACTTGATTAAAATTGTGCATTACACGCTAAATAATATTTTGTCACGCAATAGGGCTTCAGTTCAATTTTGCATCAATTGGACTTAGGGTTTAGATTATATAACAACTAAAAAATAATTTACATTATCGCTTAAGCGGGCTTCAGTTCAAGATTCTGAAGTATATGTGAAATGTTCACAATCAAAAAAGAATTTTATTTTCTTCATTGGTTTTATTCAATGAGAACAATGCAAATGTAGAATAGGATAGAAAATTACCTTGTTATTGTGAGAGTCTAGCCTGTATGTATGTGAAGCCCAAAGTTGACAACTCCTCTTCTCACTCATCCTTTGAAAAAGCTTTGGAGGAATAACACTTGATAGACGCTGATGTCAGCATTTCTCGCACCACCCATTTGTGAAACAAGAACAATCATCACTCCTTTTCGAATCATCACGACCTCATTTGGATATGGTATCACTAAATATATGGTATAAAAAAGTTTAATTTATCAACTGCATATAGTTTTATGTAAGAAAATAAGATGAAATATTTATCCAAAAAAAATAAAAAACATAATATTAATTACTACGTTATCCTTAGGCATCCGTTTTTCTGAAGCTCCACTTGAATGCTGAAATTTACCTTTTTTTCTACAAAACAAATAAACAAACATATAACAAGAAATAATCAACTAAATATAAAAAATATTAGAATTAAATTGAATTTAACTTTGCTTGCCAACATATCCATTTATCATTTTTATTGTTGACTCATGCTTGTAAATGAATTTCCCATTTTCCATTATAACTTCATAAGCGTCTCCTCTCTTTCTATATTGAATAAGAAATGAATTATATTAAATCAAATTACAATTTTTATTCAGATTAATAAAAATAATACTTTTTATACACTTAGTGGGTTGATATATTCAATGCATTGTTGTTGAAGTCTTGACCTAGTGCAATTCTCATCTAGACTTGCTTCTTTACCCTCTCCAACAACCAATCTAATAATATTGTAAAAAAAGATAAATTTTGAATACTTTTAATATTATTTACAATGATTTTTTTTTAATTATAAGTATTTTTTGAATGGAAATCAATAAAACCTGAATTTAAAAGGGACAAGGGGGCACATGTTTTGGAGTTCCTTCAATGGCTTTTGTTGGCAGAAACCATCTGTGTGGATCCCCGACTCCTATTCAAATAAAATAAATATGATTTTAAAATATATATGTGAACGAAAAGAGAAGTTAAATTAACTAATTAATAAAGTACGTATACCTGACGAATGCCAAGGAAGCCTCATTAACCCACTCAACTAAAAGTGAAACCTTCTTATTATATCTGTTAATCGTACCTGAACCACTGCCTCTCAAGTCTCATCCACACAATCCTTGCTTCACGCAAAATTTACAACGATTAGTTTAAATAAGAGTTCAGAGTGGCATATTCATAAAACAATTTTTCAGGAAAAAGATTACCAAATATTCAGATAAAAAATATCATCGAAAGCCAAATACTATTGCACATTTCTGTTCGGCCTCACATCACTCTTCCTTTTGAAAGTTTTGGTCTTGTGAGAGGACCTCTTATTGGCAAATTGTTTAGTTGATACAGTCTGCTTCAAAATCTGTTAGCTCCAAGTTGAACAATCGCTAAGGCTGTCCAAATATTTTCAGAAATAGGGTTCAGGTACTTTATGTGAAGAAAAATTCCAATTTATTCGTATAATAAAGTTAATGTATGTATACAAGCATTACATTTTGCACAATTGCGTCTTGGTCCCCTTCAATCTTTTTTTGTAAGGTTTGACATTTTCCATCCCAAATACCTAATAAATATTTGTATGAAATCAATAATAATGATAATAATAATAATTATCTATTAAGTTCATATCATATCTGAAACAATGAAGGATTAGACTGCATGTTGTCGCATCTCGAGATAATGCTTGTGATGCATCTAAAGACTTAAACTTGTGACTTGGATTAACTTGCAAAAGCGAAAAAAATATAAATTAATATTTAATTAGGTTTACGAAATTACAAAATTAATGGTATGAAATGAAGTAAAGTAACCGCATGAGCATTTCGTCGAGTGGAAAGTGAGCATGATTTAATTTGACTACTCATCCATTATATTAGACACTCCATTTCTGAATTTCATGCGGAATCACCAACAAGTAGAGGCGAGCAGTCATCTAAACATCTCTCTCAATTGGACAATATAATCTGCATATCAAAAGACAATTTAATCAATGAAATAAATAAAGAAAAAAAGAAATATGTTATTCATTTTAAAAAAATATTAACTTTACCATGTCATACAGAATCCTAGCAGTGCGTCCCAACTTGCTCCATAGGTCCCGCTTATGTCCCATTTGCCTGAAAAGATAAAAAAAAAAATTAATTAAAAGGTAAACTTACACAATAATTACTAATACCAAGTTAAATAATAAAACTAACAAACTTAAATTTTAAAATGGAACCTCAATAAAAGAGATAGGCCTGACCCAACCCCATAGAGAAGCTCCCCAAATCTGCAAACAAATTGATTTTTGAAAATTAATTATTGGCCTATTTTAGAAATTTAATTTTTTTAATTATTTAACTGACTTACTTGGAGAGCCCATCAATGAGAAGGGGCAATTTGGGTAATTTAATAATGGCTGTTTGCTTAACTCTGCATCTTCATTTATTGCGACCTTCAGCTTGCAAAGTACATGAAATTTTACATATAAGACCTCGCAAAAAACTAAACCAAAAAAATAAATTTATATGGAGAACCCTCGGAAAATAAAATGGCACATTTATAGAAACAAACTCTTTAATTTCAATTTTTTTGAAAGAATCTTAGTATTCAGTTCAATTACTGTTGGTAATGGGGACCGAGTCGATTATCATCGAAAGTATATATGAAATCAGAATTGCAGCACTTACCACCAGTAATAAAAAAAATAAACCTCAAATAAAAGAGGAAAAAATAACAAAAGAAGAAAATAAAATATAAAAAAGAAACTAAACAAAACCATAACTCAACATGAACATAAAATATAAAAATAATATTAATTAGAATATAGGAATACAAAAAAAAATGAAAAATAGGAAAATAATTAGTTGCCGCTCAATTACCAGCAGCAAGTAGTCATCATCAGAGAGATTGCCGGAGAAGCGTCCATCCGCCACTTTCTCTCTATGGATTTTCCTCATGAATGACTTTTAGACGAGAGAGAGAAAGAAAGAGAGATGAATATTGTACAATATTTGGTTAATTTGAAAAAAAATAAAAAAGAAAGGCGAGTTTTGTAATTCTTACCGGCGGCGGCATCAAGATGAAAGCTGTATATATGCGTGTTCAATTTGAAAATTTTCAAAAAAAATGGACGGAATTTTGACTATTTACCAGTACTACTCATTGAGATTTCGACTACTTACTGACATTAATTGACTGTTATATGGCGGTAATCGACATTGAAATTTTTTTTAAAAAAAAGAGCGGGATTTTCAATTTTTGAAAAAAATAGACAGGATTTCGACTGCTTACCAGCGTTAATCAATTGGTACATGACGGTAATCGAACTTGAAAATTTTTGAAAAAAAAACGTGATTTTTTTTTTGCAGGAAAGTACACTGTCCTCTATAAAAAAAATCCAAAAAAACAAAACAAAATCGGTTTCCGGTTTTGGGACCACTTAACAGCGGTGTTGGCATTGGGTGACGTCACGCGGGCCATTGGGGGTGGTTTTGGGGGCGGGGGGGGGGGGGGTGGTGTAATCTAGGGACTTAGTATATAGATTCATTATATATACATATTACCTATGTATATTATAAAACAGAGACTGTTTTTTTCATTTTCTATTTGGGCCTCATCGACCCAAATATCCCGACTTCCCACTCTCTTTTCTTCTATTAAGCATTTAAGCCCCATGGACCGACTAATCTCCTCTCTCTCTCGTTTCGAGTCTCTTTTTTTGGCCGCGCAGGTGTGCCTGTGCGTGTGATGTGAGCTGAGCCTGATTACTGAGTCCATCTCCCTCTCTGTCTCCTTCATCTGTCTTTGTCAGGTTTCTTATTCTTGCTCTCCAACATGTTCTTTTGTCAGTTTGGTAATTTAGGTGTTGTACTGTTGGGTTTTTACTTTTGATTTGTTATTGTTAGAGTCGAATTTTTATTTTTATTTTGTCACGAACCAAGGTAGTTCACAATTGTTGAGAACTACCATGACATCGATTTTCATGGTTCATTACTATTTAAGATTTGGTACTTAGAAATTAATGGCTATTCTAGGTTTGCTACTGTTAAATCTCCATTGGCATTTGATTTCCTACTTTTAGTGATTATTTACGTTATTTTTAATGTCAATCTGCAGTTTAGGTTTTACAGTTTCAAGGTAATTCGATGTGCTATTTAGGGATTAAAATAATTTGATATACTCTCACTCTCATTTTCTTATTGCCTTTTCCCCTTCTTGTAGTCATCAAAAGAACCATGCATTTGGTAAATAAGAATTCCGACATGCTAAGCAGTTTGGCTGATTGCATCCTTATAGAAATCTTATCCCTATTAAAAGCAAAAGAGGTGGTTCAAACATGCATACTATCAAAGAGATGGCAGAATCTCTGGGCCTCAGTTCCATGTCTAGATTTCAACTTTACTGATGAATTTCTAACAGAGGAAGTCCTGGAATTTCGGCAAGGGCCAACTCCAGAAAGTTTACAAAGAGATGTTGAGAGGTTTGAGAATTTCGTTTCTAGGTTTCTGAGTGTTCGTGAGGATAGTACAGATGTAGAGAAATTCCACCTTTAAGTGTGATGTTTTGAGGAAAGAGCCAAGAACAAGAATCTCTCATTCAAGAACATGGATCCTTTATGCATTGAACCACAAACCTAAGAGTCTCCACATAATGTAAAGAGTGTCATGTGAAATATGTGCGTATAGGTTATTTTAATATAATTAAAATAGACCATGAATATGCAATTCAGCTTTATGTCATCAAAGTATTATGAATGCTATTCTAAACCATCCCTGGTCATTTATACATATTTGTGGAGACAAATATACTTGCGGATACAAATAAATATATATTTGTATACAAGCTATAAATGTACACCGGTATGTTAGTTGACTGATGATCATGTATTACTGATCATGGATAAATAGTTATCAAGTCATTAAGATACGTATATGTTAGAGACCATATACCGGACTGACCCGCCATAAGAATGCTGCATGGTTTACGTCATTAACGATTCTCATTACATGACGTATTTATAGTCCTTTGACTTGAGATTATCTCGGTTCCTAACATGAGTAATTTTATACTTTAACATAATCTAACACTGTCTTTAACCGGGTGGTCATAACGATTATGATTAGCTATATAATGAATCATGTAGAGGTATGAGTGCAATCAAGAAGGGATTTGCTCCTCTTATTAAATGAGAGAGATATCTTTAGGCCTCTTGATGAATCGAACTGAAAAAATACATGGCCATGCTCAAATGAATTAATAAGAGTTATTAATGTCATTTGTTTTGTTCAGTTTAATTCGCGATCAAGAAATATTAATTCGATTAATATAAGGATGACGTATTACATGCCTTATGATCGATATAGATATCGCGTGACAAAAGGACTAAATACGTGATTGCTGATTAGGTAAATCAGATCTTCGATATTCACTTAAATTGGGTAATCATGATGGCTTGCTAGAGTCCACTCATTATTTATAGAATGTCAAGTTTATTGCCAACGTTAAGTGAACCTACATGCTCACACACAAAGAATAAACTGAAACGGACGCAGAAAATCCTAGCGACTTATAATGAGTTTCATAGGAATGTCACAAATGATATTGTCATTTTATGTAATAAGATGTGATATATATATATATATATGTATATATATATATATATATATGTATATATATATATGTATATGTATATATATATATGTATATATATATATGTATATGTATATATATATATATGTATATATATATATATATATGTATATATATATATATATATATATATATGTATATATATATATATATGTATATATATATATATGTATATATATATATATGTATATATATATATGTATATATATATATATGTATATATATATATATATGTATATATATGTATATATATGTATATATATATATTGCAATTTATACATTATAGATAGAAATAAATAATGAATTTAAATACTTTTGTGTTGTATTATATTATATTATTTTTATATTATATTATATTGTATTATTTTTATATCATATCATATCATATCATATCATATCATATCATATCATATCATATCATCTCATCTCATCTCATCTCATCTCATCTCATCATATCATATCATATCATATCATATCATATCATATCATATCATATCATATCATATCATATCATCTCATCTCATCATATCATCATATCATATCATATCATATCATATATCATATCGTATCGTATCGTATCGTGTCGTATGATATGATATGATACTATATTACATTACATTACATTATATTATATTATATTATTGTATTGTATTGTATTGTATTGTATTGTATTGTATTTATATTATATTATATTATATAATATTATATAATATTATATAATAATATATTATATTATATTATATTATATTATATTATATTATATTATATTATATTGTATTGTGTTGTGTTGTGTTGTGTTGTGTTGTGTTGTGTTGTGTTGTGTTGTGTTGTGTTGTGTTGTGTTGTGTTGTATTGTATTGTATTGTATTGTATTGTATTGTATTTATATTATGTTGTGTTGTGTTGTGTTGTGTTGTGTTGTCTCATACTATATTCATTAAACCCTATTGTTGTTTAATATTCATTAAACGTTCGTATAACAAGATGAGATTACAAGATATTAACGAAATGAAAAAGGCGAAAAACAAGAAAAGAAGACCTATACAACTATTAACAGCCCCTATCTTTTTAACCTATTTTTGCATGTTTCTCTCAACCATTGTCCCTCCAGAGTCCGAATTCCTTTAACGCTCTTGCTGAGATTGTGTCGTGAAATTGCGCTCGCCCGTTGAACATGCGATTGTTCCTCTCTAGCCATATACACCACATCCCTGCCAACCAAGCCGAGTTCAATTTATCTCTAGTCGCTTTGTCGACCTTTGTATGCTTCTCGGCCCAAAATTCCCTGATGGAATTCGGCGAGTGGTCTAGATTGAGGTTTAGGTTTTTAGTCAGCCTTAACCATATGCGTTTTGCGACTGTGCATTCTCTGAATAAGTGGCTGGTCGTTTCCTCTTCTTGTTTGCAAAAATAGCAAATGGAGGGTCCTATGAATCCCCTTCTTTTTAGGTTATTATAGACGGGAAGTCTCCATTTAGGAGGTGCTTTAGTTTTCCATAGCCATTTCTGCCATGCGAAGATTTTGACCTTGAGTGTTGCTTTATTTTTCATAGCCGTTTCTGCCATCCACATTTCCTACTTGTGTATGTTAGGAATTTATTGTTGGGAAACCCGTAGCCATGTACGTTACATGCGCAGCGGAACCTATGGGTTAAACTCTCCCTAGGATCATCGTAAAGGAAATAAAAGGTACGAGATTATGCTATTAAAATTTATACCTCGGATCTTCCTGATCCGCGAGATGAATAACGGATATAGGTCTGAACTATTTTGACTTGCAACCTTCTCCTTCCTGAAGCTCGACTCGCGAACCTCCTTGCTTCTCCTAGGGATGTAGAAGATCGATCGCTCGCAAGTTCTCAAGATAGAGAACCTCTACTCGTATCCACGCGAACTTCAGACGCACGGAATAATCGGACTCAGCTAGACGAGTCCGGAAATACTTTCCGAATTCTCTCAAAACTTTCTCTCTCTTTTCTGTGTAATAGAGGGCCTCTAAGGCTTCTGAATGGTGTGTGTAATAGAGAGACTCTACCCTTCTATTTATACTAGAGAGAGAGGCGAACGATTGCTCAGTTACCATAACTAAAATCTTAATTTGCGCCCATTTCGTTGCCAACGGAACTATTCCATTGCCAACAGAATATGTATTTCCGTAACGAAATACTTGGCAACTAAGGTTATTACAGTTTCCATATCTATTCCGTTGGGAACGGAACTATTCCGTTGCCAATGGAATATGTATTTCCATGACGGAATACTTGGCAACTAAGGTTATTACAGTTTCCATATCTAGTCCGTTGGGAACGGAACTATTCCGTTGCCAACGGAATATGGTAATATTTTGTTCAATCAATTATCCAATAATTGATTATTTTGTTTACCAATTTATACATCATATGTATAACTGTTTTGAGGTATATTCATCCCGTACGAATGGAGTTCATTGTGTGACCGTGTAGGTTCCATTAAACGCTGGCAACGATCTTCTAAAGATCGTAAGTCATGAGTAACCTCTAGACTGATGTCATGACTACCCATGTTAAATGAAATGATCAGCGATCATAAACCTTCTCCTTCCTGAACTATTTTGACTTGCAACGATCTTCTAAAGATCATAAGTCTTGATCACATGACTACCCATGTTAAATGCAATGATCAGCGATCATAAACCTATATGAATAGACGTTTGCTTATTCTTTTTGTTCTACGATATATGTCTTGATCACAAGGCATGGAAGTATGTCATCCTTGAGTTTGATCAAAGTCTCTTTCCTGATCGAGAATTAGACTGAGTAAATACAAAATGATATTAACAACACATGTTAATCCATTTTGAGCAAGGCCATGCATTTCCTTCAGTCCTAGTTCATCAGGGGGCCCAGAGATATCTCCCTTTTAACGAGAGGAACAAATCCCATCTTGGTCACTCACATTCTTCGTCATGATTCAGTGCATACCTAATGATGACCCTAATGATCATCCCGTTACGGATGACGTAAGATCAGATTAAAGTATGCAGTTCCTCATACAGGAATCCATGGTGACCTTAGGTCGTAGGAACAAGCACACTATTCATATGAGAATCACTAATGACATATACCATGCATATTCTCATAGTGTGGTCAGTCCAGTACGTGTTCTCTAACACGTGCCTATATTCCAGACTTGACATCCCTATGTCCATGATCAGCAGAACATGATCATCCAGCCTGCAAATATACTAGTGTGGATATGTAGCTTCTTACCTAAAGTATGTCTATCTCTATAAACATCCTACATATCACTAGGGACAATTTAGAATGTCATTCGTTGGTTCACAGTTCTACTATCAGAATCACGTATTCTGATGACGTGAACCGAAAGTGTCATTCTTGGTTGACACAAGATTTACATTTACAACCCATACACACACACACATATATATATATAAGAAACAACCTTTATTGAATAAATAATAATGTCTCAATACATAATCTATTTCCTAGTACAAATACATCTGGCCAGGCACTAGTCCTACATTTATATGCAGATGATGTTGTGAATTCTCCATTTGGGTTCCAACGCCATATTGGTTGTGAGTCCTGAGCTAGCCCCGTCTGAATTATGGGTATTAGGTCTATCAGGTCTTTAACGAAGAACGATGACATCATTTCTGGGATGTTTCTGAGATCCGACACATTTGTTGTGTCGTTTATGTTGTTGAGTAACGTAGTCCAAATCCTTGGTTCGTCGTGTTGAATCTACCATAGAGATCGCAGTAGTAATGCTCTATTCCTCATTCTTAGATTAGGAATTCCTAACCCTCTTGTCTCTTTTGGCAGGCATACTCGATCCCAACTGATTAGATTATGGATCAGCGAATAGTTCTTTTTACCTCTCCAGAAGAAGGCATGTATTGCCTTGTTTAGTTGATTAGTTACCTATACTGGTAGGAGAAATGCTTGCATGAAATTTGGGAAGTGTTGCCAAGACAGACTTAATTAATACCATTCTCCCGCCATACGTTATGTATTTTCCTATCCACCCTGCTAGTTTCTTCTGGGTGGATTTGATAAGCGGGAGAAAGGACAGTTTGTATGGTCGCTTGTACGATAGCGGAAAGCCTAACTATTTAGTGGGAAGACCGTATTTCTGGCAACCCAATAGTTCTGAGACTGTATTATGTAATTCAAGCGGTATCTGTTGGGAAATCCGTAGCCATGTACGTTACATGCGCAGCGGAACCTACGGGTTAAACCCTTCCTAGGATCATCGTAGAGGAAATAAAGGTACGAGATTATGCTATTAAATTTTATACCTCGGATCTTCCTGATCCGCGAGACGAAGAACGGATGTAGGTCTGAACTATTCTGACTTGCAACCTTCTCCTTCCTGAAGCTCCACTTGCAAACCTCCTTGCTCTCGATCGCTCGCAAGTTCTCAAGATAGAGAATCTCTACTCGTATCCACGCGAACTTCAGACGCACGGAATAACCGAACTCGGCTAGACGAGTCCGGAAATACTTTCCGAATTCTCTCAAAACTTTCTCTCTCTTTTCTGAGTAATAGACGGCCTCTAAGGCTTCTCAATGGTGTGTGGAATAGAGAGACTCTACCCTTCTATTTATACTAGAGAGAGAGGCGAATTATTGCTCAATTACCATAACTAGAACCTTAATCTGCGCCCATTTCATTGCCAACGGAACTATTCCGTTGCCAACGGAATATGTATTTCCATAACGAAATACTTGGCAACTAAGGTTATTACAGTTTCCATATCTATTCCATTGGGAACGGAACTATTCCGTTGCCAACGGAATATGTATTTCCATAACGGAATACTTGGCAACTAAGGTTATTATAGTGTCCATATCTATTCCGTTGGGAACGGAACTATGCCGTTGCCAATGGAATATGATAATGTTTTGTTCAATCAATTATACAATAATTGATTATTTCGTTCATCAATTTATACATCATATGTATAAATGTTTTGAGGTATATTCATCCCGTACGAATGGAGTTCATTGTGTGACCGTGTAGGTTCCATTTAACGCTGGCAACGATCTTCTAAAGATCATAAGTCATGAGTAACCTCTAGACTGATGTCATGACTACCCATGTTACCCCAAAACTTCTTTCTATTAATTACTTCGGTATCATACCGGTTACAAATCAATACAAAGAATAAAAACTTTATTAGAACTACTTCAGATGTATACAAAACAAGCAAAAGATCATTTATGCTTAGTCGAGATGTAAACATGGCGGATTATATATATGTACCCGGACGGACACTGATATGAATATGAATATTTTATATGGATATGAATACAATACTTATTTTATAAGACATATACAGATACAAGTAGAGATATTACACGTATCCAAATAATATTTTTATTCATATATCCATTTTCATGAGACCCAAATTATATCCAAAGTACAATAGCCTAGCCACCAAATTACTAATTATTCAATAATTTACTTTCTCACGCTCAAGAAAGTTGAATCCGATTGGAAAAAGCAGACGTAATACAAGTCTCTCTCTTCTGTCAGTGATGATGGTTGATACTGCTTCTCCCGATTAGCCCGACGTCTGGAACCTCTTTGATCAAATCAGGCATGAAATCTCTAACGAAATTGAGAAAGAGCTGAAAATCTCAACCAAGCTTTGGCGCCGGGTCAAGAAATGCTATAATACGGGTGCCTCTGAGAAAAGATGACCGGGTTTGAACAGGTTATCTACATCTTATCCATATCCGAATCGTATCAAAAAAAATATAAGAAGTGTCAATGCACCGTATCCGAACAATTTACGCCCCTCTTCTATACTATGATTATCTTAACAAGGAGAGATTAACAATATAATTGATATACATAAGAGTTTTTTAAGATTTCCTTTCGTACACACTGAAAATTGAAGGGGTAATATCACGTATACCCTTTCAAAAACTCAAAATATCAAATTTACCCCTTTAAAGTTCATAATATCAAATTTACCCTTGTAAAGTTTAACTATTATCAAATTTACCCATATCAAACTTCTAAAATATCAAATTTACCCACCTCAAACTTCTAAAATATCAAATTTACCCAAATTACCAAATTAACTATATTTTAACCTTCTAAAACCTAATTACTTTAATAAATAATATATTTAGTTGACTAATATGTCCCTCATCTCTTATTTTAATTTAAATATATATTAGGGACCTGATAGAGCACGTACTGTAGCACGACTGTTCACGACGGATCTAATAACAGCATATAGAATTTATTTTCTAATAACTGTATGTACATAACAGTATATAATATTAATTTTCTAATAACAGTATATACATAAAAGTGAAAACAGTATATAAAAATGAAAAAACTGTATATAAAATGAAAAAATAGTATATAAAAGTAAAAAATAAAAAATACACAAAGAATAAACAACAGTATATAAAATGGCAAAACAGTATATAAAATGAGAAAACAGTATATAAAATGAAAAAAACAGTATATCTACAGTGCCGTCGTGCTACAGCATTTTTTTAATTAATTTGGATGGTAAAATAGAATTTTGGGTAAATTTGATATAAAATAAAGTTTAAGAGGGTAAATTTGATATTTTCAGTTTTGGAGGGGTAAATTTGATATTTTGGATTTTTGGAAGGGTATACGTGATATTACCCCAAAATTGAAATACAGCCAGACAGGAGGCATTTTGTTTGAACTTTGGTCAGAAAAGAAGAAATCCCCGACAAAGGGAATGAAGTCTGTTACCAAATTGACCCCGACAAACACCCTTGCCTCTCTCTTCTCCCACTCCTTCGACCCGAACTCTCTCCGTTCATGGCTCTCCGCCATTACCGATCTCTCCGTCGCCGGCGACCACACCTCCGCTTTCTCCGCCTTCTCCTCCTTCCGCCGCCTCTCCCTCCTCCCCTCTCCTCCCTTCTTCCTCCCTCTCCTCCGCTCCGCTTCCTCTCTACGCTGCCTCCGCTTCGGCCGTCAACTCCATCTCCTCTCCCTCCGTCTCGGTTTCCTTCATAACAACCCGTTTGTTGTCTCGTCTCTCGTTCACATGTACTCTAGCTGTCTCGAAATCCGCGATGCACGTAAAGTGTTTGAGGAGGCTGGTTTGTTTAATTCTCTGAACCATGTTGTTTGGACGGCCCTGATTGCTGGTTATATTCATAATGGGTTACCACATATGGGTTTTGAATTGTTCAGAGATTTTGTGAAGGAGGAGGGAAGAGAAGCCATTGATGCTGCTTCTGCTGTGTCCGTCTTGTCAGCATGTTCTAGAATTTCAGATAAGAATGCTGCCAAATTTATTCACGGATTAGTGTATAAACTTTGTTTGAATATGGATATTGGTGTTTGTAACACATTAATGGATGCATATACCAAAGGAGGAAATGATTTGGAATCTGCTCGCAAGATGTTTGATGAAATGCCTGAGAGAGATGTAATCTCTTGGAACTCAATTATTGCTTTATACGCACAGAACGGTTTCTCATCCGAGGCACTCGATTTGTATATTAAAATGTCTAATAATAAACAAGTGCGATATAATGCAGTTACTTTATCAGTTGTCTTATTAGCCTGTGGCCAAGCCGGTGCATTAAATGCTGGAAAATGCGTACACAACCAAGCGGTACGAATGAGTTTAGAGGATAATTTATACGTTGGTACTGCTTTAGTAGGCATGTATTGTAAATGTGGTCGTGTAGAAATGGCAAAAAGAACATTTAATCACATGAAGAAAAGAAATGTCCTTACATGGTCAGCATTAATTGCAGGATTTGGAATGCAAGGTCGTGGTAAAGAAGCACTCAAAGTATTTGATGGAATGCTTCAGTCAAAAATAAGACCGAATTACGTAACATTTATTTCTGTTTTGTCAGCTTGTAGCCATGCAGGCCTTTTAGAAGAAGGCAAGTTTTGGTTTAATTCCATGAAAAGGGATTTTTGTATAGAACCAAGAATTGAACATTTTGGTTGCATGGTGAATTTACTTGGCAGAGCTGGTTGTCTTAATGAAGCTCATGATTTAATTAAAGGGATGAAAATTAAACCTGATTCAGTTGTTTGGGGTTCTTTATTAAGTGCGTGTAGAGTTAATACAAATGTAGAATTAGCTGAAATTTGTGCTAAAAGTTTGTTTAGACTTGACCCTAGAAATTGTGGGTATTATGTAATTTTGGCAAATATATATAGAGATGTGGGGAGATGGAAGGATGTAGAAAAAATGAAACATTTTATTAAGAAAAAAGATATTGTTAAGACTCCTGGTTATAGTATGGTAGAATTAAAGGGAAAAATACACGTATTTTTGGTTGGAGACAAAAGACACGCTCAACATAAAGATGTGTATATTTATCTTGAAGAATTATTTGTTAAAATGGAAGAAAATGGGTATATACCTGATACAAGTTCGATTTTACATGATGTCGATGAAGAGGAAAAGAGGAAATTATTGAGGGTGCATAGTGAAAAATTGGCGGTTTGTTTTGCGATAATTCATACAGCAAATGGTACGCCTATTCATGTGGTGAAAAACTTAAGAATGTGTGGCGATTGCCATAATGCGATTAAGTTGATTTGTAAAATTGTGAGGAGAGAGATTGTGGTGAGAGATTCGAACCGGTTTCATGTTTTTAAAGATGGGCTTTGCTCTTGTGGCGATTATTGGTGACCATTTTTTTGTAGTTTTTACTTTTTTGTTGTAAATTAGATGTTTAAATTCAATGATAAATGCTGGATCATGGATTTGTAGAATGATAGCTCTCTTGGATAAGAGAAAAAGAAACTATATTAGTAGCAAAGAATTTTTTTTTATTTTTTTTCATTTTATCAAAATAAACATATTTCATTGCCCTCGTTCGTGGCTCTTCGTACAATGGTACTATTTTGTTCATTTTGTTGAAAATTGTTCATGGGATTTTTGTAAGATTCTTTTCTAACGCTCATCTTTTCAATTCAATATCAAGTAGTTTCAGAGTATTATTGAAATAATTATCTTCACTTTAAACTATTGGTAGAATTCTGACATTACTATTTTTTGTTCTTTTTCCGGACCAAGTAATTTACCATAACTGTAAATGGCGCATTAGCCTAGCTTGTAGATCATATTGCATGTAGTAAGAGATCATGGATTAAAGTCCCGGCAAACATAATTTTATGTTGCACATATTTAGCAAAAGTCTCCTGACCCAGGTTGGATCTCAAAAAAATATAGAATTTACCGCAACACTATCCTTTATTCTGATCAACTAAAAGCAACCTTCTGTGTGTGGTTTTGATTGAACAACACATCTCACATATACCCCTACAAAATCTCATAATTTCATGTATATTCCTACAATCCATGAAATAGTGGGAAGACCCCTATAAAATGCTTAAATAATCATTACTATCCTTGTTTTTAATTGTCCGTTAGTCAAACAACAGATTTAACGATTTTTTTTACAATTTATTAGTTTAGGTAAAATATAAATGACTATAATACCCTTAGTTAGTTATCAAATTCACCTTAATTTTTATAACAAATTGCAAGTTTGTTTGTTATAGAAAAATTTAGCTCAAAGTTTCTTATAAATTTTTAACCTATAAATTATCATATATAAATATATAGAATAATAAAGAAAAGAAAAGTATATAGTAAAAGTTCTTACCTTACTTTTATGAGGCAAAAAAGGAAAAACAAAAAATTAATGGTGATATTAACACCAAATCGTAACATAGGGTTATTCATGATATATGAGTGGTATTGTAGCCCGTTGGGATATTACTAGTATTTCATTTTTTATGGGGCCATGCGTGAAATTATAGGTTTTGTTGAGGTACATTTAAATTTTTGCCATTCTTTTACCCCATGTTGATGGGATAATGGTATGTGTTTTACAATTGACACGACATGGACACGGTGATACTATAATCTTGAAATATCACACGACCTGTTTTGTATCTATAAATATGATATTTTCGATTTTTGAAGGGT
This sequence comes from Juncus effusus, assembly GCA_027726005.1. Classification (NCBI taxonomy): domain Eukaryota; kingdom Viridiplantae; phylum Streptophyta; class Magnoliopsida; order Poales; family Juncaceae; genus Juncus; species Juncus effusus. The sequence continues at coordinate 5,295,882 of CM050909.1, forward strand.
AAATATGATATGTTGAAAGTTTAGAAAGGTAAATATGAAATTCCCCCAAAATTCAAATTTGATTTTATTCCTAAGAATTGAATAAACAATTACAAGAAAAAGCTTATATTTTAAAATAATAAATATTCATAATAAGTTAATATTGTTAGTTTAATCATAATTTTAAGGATTTAGTGTGCATTTTCTTATAAAGAATACAATGATGTTTGGGACCTGATATATCATGATATACCGTAGCATGTCCAAATCACGACGACAACAGTATATATAACAAATAAATAATGTATCAAATTGATAATTCATTTTTTATAAACAGTATATACATAAACAATGAAAACAAAATATAGAAAATAAATAGTATATTAAAAAGCAGTAAACAATATATACAAATTCTAAAAATAAATAATACATAAAAAATAAAAAATAAAAATATGTATAAAATAGTGAAAGTATTATATATAAAAACACTAGCATATTGAAAAAGAGAAAAATAATATCCACTCCGTCCTAATTTGGGTGTGTGACTGCGCGGTGATATCACGTTTCCAATTTTTTATGTATTATTATTCACCCCAATAGATTCTCAGTTATTTGACTTGCCGACCTAGTCCTGCAATGAAGCTTCTTCATTCATGGCAGTATCAAGATACACACAGACCCAGCTCTCTCATCTCCTCAAATCCTGCTCCTGCATTCCTCATCTCACACAGCTCCAATCTCTCCTCACCAAGTCTGGTCTCTTGCACCACCCCTTCTACCTCCGTCCCCTCCTCTCCCTCTCTTCCCTCTCCGCCTGGGGCAATCTCTCTTTCTCTCTCTCCCTTCTCCTCTCCTCCCTCCCCTCGAACGGGAGTAGCAACATTTCCCCCGCTCTCTCCTCCCTTTCCTTCCCTCTCATCCGTGCTTTCTCCTCTTCAATCCACCCCTCTTTCTCCCTCTCTCTGTTCGTTTTCCTTCATACCCACATCACTTTCTCTTCTTCCTCCTCCTCTCTGTTCGCCTTTTTCCCCTTCCTTTTCAAGTCTTGCGGCCGTGCTTTCAACTTTTCAGACCCACCTTACCCCCCATTTTTACACTCTGGCCTCCATTTGCACTGCCTTGTGCTCACATTAGGTCATGTGAAAGACCACTTTGTTCAAAATTCTCTCATATCCATGTATTCTCTTTTTGGTGACATTGATTCCGCACGTAAAGTGTTTGATGAAATGTCAGCTAAAACCACCATCTCATGGAATGCATTAATGAATGCTTATGTTAGAACAGGAGATCTTCACTCAGCCAAAAGGCTTTTCCTCATGATGCCAGAGCGAAATATAACAACATGGAATAGTTTCATCAAAATGTTTGTTAAATCAGGAGATTTGATTGGTGCACAAAAGGTGTTCGACGAAATGCTTCAGAGAGATTCTATTTCTTGGAATTCTTTAATTGCAGGGTATATTAGAGCTAAGAAATATAACCGTGCTTTAGATCTATTTCGCGAGATGCAATATAACAAAATGGAACCTACACAACTAACACTCATTTCAGTTCTTGGTGCGTGTGCTGAGTTGAATGAGCTGTCTCTCGGAAAAGAGATACATAATTATTTAAATAATAAAAATATTTTAATCGATGGGTATGTGGGAAATGCATTGTTGGACATGTACGCAAAATGCGGGTCTTTAAATCTTGCACGAAAATTATTTAATGAAATGTCAATGAAACATGTAACTTGTTGGAACGCCATGATTGTAGGCTTGGCAATACACGGCTGCTCTGAAGAGGCATTGAATTTATTTTCTCAAATGGAGAAGGAAAATAAACAGGTACCAAATAAACTAACATTTCTTGGTGTGTTAATCGCGTGTAGACACAAAGGTTTGGTCAAAGAAGGTCAAAAGTACTTCAAAAAAATGTACGAAAAATACAACATAACGCCAAACATAAAGCATTACGGCTGCATGGTTGATTTGTTAAGCAGGTGTGGGTTAATTGAAGAGGCGTATAAAATGGTTAAGGAAATGAAAACTAAAACCGATGGGGTTTTGTGGAAAACTGTGCTTTCTGCGTGTAAATTGCATAAGAAAGTCGAGCTTGCTGAGCTGGCGTTTAAGGAGCTGGAGAGAGAAAGTCGGTTGGGAGAAGAAACGGTTGTAATAATGAGCAACATTTATGCTGAGGCGGAAAGATGGGATGATGTTGAAAAGTTGAGAGAGAAAATGGCTGCTTTTGGAAATTGGAAAAAAGCTGGTTGGAGCCAGATTGAATCAATAGGGTGATTTTTTATATATTTTTTAGGGAATAAGAATTGTTTGCAATTTTATATATTGAGAAAGTTAGAAGGTTTTGTATAGATGAGGATATTTAGGATATTTAAATTTTTTTAGGGTTTTGACAGGTTGTATTGCATTGAAAGGGATTATGTTGAGTCTAGATGGAAATATATTTAATTGAATTGTATGTTAATGTTAAAAATAAATCCATATCGGATGGAGAAAAGAGGGAATACCGTCGCATGTCAAAGGCATAGAGCAAAATAAAAGTCATTTCAGCTTTTGTTCATTAGTCTGAATAGCCCTATGACTTCTTGATCATTATTCAAAGGAAAATGACACACGAAAGCGAGATTTTAAATATCCAATTTGACAAATTCATTTATTTATAAAGTAAAAAAATGTTGAGAATTCAAAACCACCTATATTTCTCACAAAAAAATAGGTTAGGGATGAAATATCTTCACACTTTTACACTATATACTACCTTCAAACTAATGAAATCAATTCCCAAACCTAGACTCCAAGAGACCAATTACTGACGAATCCACTTGAAAAGTCTTGGTAAGCACATCCATAGGAATAGCTGGTTTCGGCCCGAACAATGTGAACGGAGCCAAAACGACTCCAGGCAACTGGCTGTTAAACAACGTAATTGCAGTAGCCTTTCTCTTTCCGACATTATATTGAAAATGAGTAAGTCCCGGAGGAATAATGAAACTCTCGCCGGGCTTCAAAACTTTGGAGTAGAATTTGTTTGCGGTACTGATGAATCCGACGAGCAGTTGTCCTTTGAGGACAAACACGAGCTCTGAGGAACGTGGGTGAGTGTGAAGTGGGTTTACGCCACCTGGCGCTAAATCCACTCGGTTTATTGCGAGGCCTAATGTGTTTAGGCCAGGGAAGTTCAACACGTTCCCGGCCGTGATGTTGGAACCGAACATGTTTTCTGTGTTGCCTATTTGAAGATTAAACATATTAGTTAGTTATTGAAGAAGAAAAAAAGAGAATAAAAAAAAAAGAGATGAAATTATCATTGCCTTCTTTGGCGAGGCTGGCGAAAAAGAAGTCATCAGAGACGACAAAGGAAGCAGGCTTGCAAGGAAATCCGTTGATTGTCGTGTCGGTTGTTGGATTATCAGCAACACAGAAGTCCTGTAAAGGGGCAGTATCGGATCGGCATAAGGAGAGGAGTGAAATGGACAGAGAGAGAAATAAGAGTGAGATGTTTTTTGGCTCCATTTGTATAGGATTTCACTTGAGTTTGGATGAATGATTATTTGCGTTTGGCATGCTTATATAGTTGTGCTTGTTTGTTATTAGGCATACTTTCATGTGTACCCTAAAAAGTTTCAAAATACATAGAAAATTGAAATATAAATTCAAGTATTAACCCTATGGGAAATCTTTTTAGTTTATAGTTTCCCATTTTGTAGGGGTATAAGTATAACCGATTACGATTTAATTTTATTGGTTTGAATAATTCAAAGAGGAGACCTGAAATGTTCAAATTTGATGGTGAAGTGAGCTCGGAGAAAATTCCAAAGATAATGTGCGTTAGGTGAGGATTTTTACAAGTGTTGAAAATTAGAGGTTCACGTAGAATTTTGGGTTATTACAAGGGATACACGCACTTTCGTGCGACATTTCATAATTTTGTATTGAATATATTGAAGATAAATAATATTTTTTGAAAGGTAAACGTTTTACGTTATATTAAATCAAATAAAAGTTTGTTACATGAAATATTTACAATAATTGAAGATAAATAGTTATTATCAATATTGTAAGCATCAACTATAAAAAGACAAAAAACACATTTAAGTAAAATAACATTAATCGTCATGTATTGCTCAAGGTCTAGATTTTCAATAGCTTACCATAATACTAAATAAGAATAATCTTAATAGAATCTCATCTCATAACAAAATTATAACTCTTATATGTTCCTTCTTTTGCTTCTTTTTTACTTCTTTTCTTGTTTCTCGATTTTTTTCATTTGATTTAAAATAATTGCCTAAATATAATAAACGACAACCATATTTTTATTCATTAAAAATAATATAATAAAAGACGATATATGGTGGTCGGTATTCCTAGAGAAAAAAATTATATGAAACGCTATGTAAATAAGAGTGTCACGCCAATTATACACTCAAGACTTATAGTCTGCACTTAAACATCAAGTTGTGTTAATCATTGCTTTAATACTTTACATTTTAGAAAATGGGGGCATGAAAGCAATTTGCTTTCATTTTACTCACTAAAAAATCACTTCAAATTAGACTTTGTAAAATGTAAACTTTGTTTTAGAATTATCTTTCAATTGAAGCCCAATAAATTTGGGACTTTAAAGTAAAATGAAATACTTTTAAGAGAGTAAAATGACCATTTCATGATACAAATTACTTCCGATTAAATAGTTAAAATCTGATCATTTGTTTTGGAACAACAGTTGAAACTGAATTGTTATGCTTTAAGACTTAAGAGGCTTTTGTGTAGAATAAACAAAAAATAGTCGTAAAATTGTCGATAGAAGTTACTATATGTTGCATCATGTATTATACTAAGTCATTCATATGTTGCCACTTGGTCTCTTGGTTGTAGCTTATGTTGTTCATGCACTCCACCTAATTATAAACCGTTGATTACAAATCATACGGTGCATAAATATATTGATGATGTGGCTCACTTAGGTAATTGTACTGTAGAAAAGAGTCGTTTTAAGATTATAATAGATAAATAGATTATCAAATGACTTGGTCAAGCTTTTATAGGTATGCTCATACATATTGGAATTCAAATTAACAAATGAGGTTTATGCATCTAAACTTGGAGAAAATAGAAAGAAAGAGGTGTATTAATATTATTGTATTGTGTCTCTTATAATATTAACTTTTTGAGCTTTTCTTCCATACACCTTTTTGTTTTCAACCGTTCATTTATTAAAATCATGTGGCCCAAATTAATTTGAAAAACCGGCTAAAGTTAATCAATAGGTTAAAATAGGAATTCAGCAAGTTACCACACAACTTGAGTAAGGGTATTATTGTAATTAACTTCCATGAGAATAAAGACAATCAACTTTTTTAGGTGAGTCCACATTAATTATTTTCTAGTTAGGTGAGTTTACATTAAAATAATGAAACATCATTAATAAATGACTTTTTATACTCCCAAGTCCATTACTTTCATCTGTCCCCTTGAAATAAGCAAAATTTAATCAAGAGCATGTATCTAGTCATTATTGTTCCGCTCTTGATGTCTTATATAAATGTACAAACTAAAATATTTTTTGTATGCATTTCATATATTTTTTTTTTGTTTGTTTGGCAACAAATTTCCAATGGTATGTAAAAATTTGCTTTTGACATGTATTCATTTTTGTTTTAGAGCTCTTTGTTTTGATTTTTATTATTATGTTGTGACATTTTTTTGCTTTATATTTAGGTCAAACCACCAACTCAAAAATTTAATATTGAAAACTTTGTTTCTCTTATACATGGATTCAATGATGCACAAAAAAATGCTATCAAAGAACATGGATTTAGCTCAATATTTAAACTACAACCTATTTCAATCCGACCACTTTGGTTGTCAGCTCTAGCTCAGGATTACGATAGCAGTAAAAGATGTTTTAGAATTAGAGACGTTGAAGTTCCACTTATTGTGCGTGATGTATCTTGTATACTTGGAGTCCAAAATGAAGGATCAGAAGTCAATTATAGAAGTACCCCTGTAAATGTAGATCTATATGATCTATACAAAGATCAGCAATTTAAAAAACTTACTCTCACTGGATTAGCATCTAGTTTAGCTGAAAGTAAAGTTGCTGATGATCATTTTGTTAGAAAAATTTCTTTGTTAATAATAGGTGTTTTGTTTGCACCTGTAAAAGATGATAATTTGAGCAGCATTTATATTAGCCTAGTTGAAGATGTGTCAACCATTAAAAAAATTAATTGGGCTAAATTTGCTTTAGAAGAGTTAATAAAAAGTATTGTTGACTTTCAATTCGCCAGGAGAACAATGTTCTATGTCAAGAGCATCCTTTTAATGGTATTTATTTATTTAATTATTTATTTATTTATTTAATATTTATTGAGCTCATATTTATTTATTTCATAAAAAATAGATTTGGTATTGCGAACATCTACGAGCTCCTATCGATGGTGTTGTCTACGGTAGACACCATCATCCTCTAATGGAAAGATGGGACAACAATAAATTACAGTTAAGAGATGATTATGCGCGGAAACATAGAGTAAGAGGAGGGACTTTAATGATAACTCTTGAATGTCTGGAAGATGATATTTTATTTGAGAATAAAGTGCATGAATCGTCTAAGAAAACCATGAAGTCAGAAAATGGAAGCCCGACTAAAAAGGTGATTAAATATTATTTTGATGAATATTTTAATAGACGTTAAATTCGCTTACTTGTAAAGAAGTAATAATTTTTTTTACAGAAGGACCAATATGTAAATGATGAGATGTTAACACATATAACAAAATATTTATCGGACTTCAAAACAACTATATGTGATATACTACTTTCACATGGCGAAAAAATCAATAAAATTGAATATATCGTACAGGTAAGTCATTTTTTACATGTCATAATTTGACTTTCAGCGAAATTTAACATATAATTAATGTGTGCTTATACAGGAAATGAGAAGAAATTCAGAAAAACAAAAGTGGACACCTTCTTCTAGTGAACATTTACATTTTAGTGTAGATGAAGATAAAAATATGAATCATGCTGACACAAATCTTGACGATAAAGATTTTGCCGAAACCAAAGTGGATGATAAAGATTTTGCCGAAACAAAAGTTGACGATAACGTTACTACTACGACGGTTGCTGACAGGGTCAAGGGCAAAGAATGTAGAACTAAAAAAATGGGTCGTTATGACAAATCTCCATTTCGGAATCCAGAGTATGTGCAAAAAATTCTAAAGGTTCAGGGTGAAAGAAATAAAGTCTCAAAACTTTTCGGTAAGAATAAATATTTATAAAAAGTATTGAAAGTTGTAATCCGAATTAAATGTTTGATTTAGTTCTATTTATTTTTATAGATGAATTAAATGTTGTTGAGCTTGCTACAGTAGACTATGTAAAGAAGTACTTAAAATCACCAAACAAGGAAGTAGTACGCTTGAAGGACGGTACAAACTTGACTATTGGCAACATAAAATGTCTTGTATCTTATAATGGCAGTGACAGAGACAAGTGGTTATTAGATGATGTAAGTTTATATGTTCGTCATGTTTATGGTTTATTACAATAATTTTGAAGTCCTACTAAAGAGACCCATGTATGCCCCCAAGTATATGATTTTTTATTGTTGCAGATTCTTAATTGTTATTTTGAAGGACAAAATAAAAAAAATGCTTACATAGAAAACACATTCAATATTCAATTGCTTTCAATTGATGGTATGAATAAGAATGGACCAAAGCAGAAAAATGATAAGAATTGGGAGATTGATGGTACCAATAAGAATGAACAAAAGAAGAAAAATGATAAGAATTGGGAGCGTATCAGAAGAACAGGAGAGTTATATCTTGGATATCAAATGGTAATTTTGTTACAATATATTATATGTATATCATCATATTTCTATTATAGTCTATATGCTAATTTTATTATGCCTATAATTTAGGTTTTCATGCCAATTAATCCTACAGGAATACATTGGTATGTTACTGTTTTAAATATTCAACGAAAAGAATTTCAAATACTAGATTCTCTCTATGATAGAGTGAACAATGATGATGATGATGATGCTAAATGTTGATACTTTCGGATAAATTTTACCCTCATTAGTGTATAAATCATCTCAAATATGATAGAATAATGTAATAGTCTCAATAAATCAAATTGTGCACATTATTTCATACACCAATTTCATATTACTAATGCCAACAACTAACTGAAGCAAAATCAACTGAAAACAACTAATTGAATCTAAGTAAAAGAAAAATCTTCCATAAAAGAAAAAAACTCAACTTAACAAAATACTATTAACCGTTTTTTATCCCGAATCCCGACTCAAAATAATCAAAGCTACACATTTACCAATTTTTATCCGTATTTATGCTTCGAGAAATAATTATACATCCACATTTGAAGCATAGCCCCTGTTATATAACCCTCTGCACGCGAAGCCATGAGATTAATCAGAAAATAAAAAGATAAAATGAAGAAATTATCTATGTCAATGAATATTTAAAAGATAATATCAATCTAATCCAACATGAAACTGATCAGTAATTGCAAATATTAATCTAAAGAGATGGATGATATATTTAAAGCAATTTTTCCTGATCGAGCTGAGAAAGCAAACAAATTAGGGAAAAGCTCACTTTTGCCCCCTAAACTATTAAAAAATGTACAACTTACCCTCTAAACTTTAATTTTGTGCATCTTGCCTCCCAAACTCCTAATTTTGAATAAATATACCCCCTCCATCCGTTAAATACTGACTGTACAGTTAACGGATGATGTGGCATTAATGATGTGGCAAAAATACTATTTTTTTAATAATGACATGGCATGGTATTTATTTATCTTTTAATTCACAAAACCCCTTCCTTTCTCTTCCCTCCTCACTGGACCAAACCCAAACCCACCCGACCCATCTCCTCTCTCTCACGTCACACCACTCCACCTCCGCCCGGTAACTCCGGCGAAGCTCCGCCGCCCAACCGGAGCTCCGGCCACTCATTCCGGCCATCCTCCGCCGTCTAGCCCCTCTTTCTATTGGTACTCTCCCTCCTTCTTTCTAGCTCTCTTAAAAAAAAATTTCATTTTTTTATAGTAGAAATGAAATCAAATGAGGATTATTTGTTTATTGTATCATTCTTAATCCAAGTTGGATGCTTCAAGCTTTGCAATTAGTTTAAGTTTAATTTTGATTTAGGCATGCTCGTAAGGTGTTTGATAAAATGCCTATTAGTTGAAATTGCATTATTTTTTATTTAAAATTGAAATTGTAGCTCAATTATTGCAATCAATAGCGTAATTAGGACCCTCCAGAAATTATTTTATCATCTTTTTTTTTTTTGGTGTGTATTAGAGAGGATTGAGGATGAAGAATTTTTCTTTTGGCGAATATGAGGATGAAGATGATGATGAAGAAGAGGATTGAGATTTTGATTTTTGTAAGCAAATTTGCATTTAATAAGTTTATAGGTTTCTTGTGTCCGATTTATAAATTGGTATATTGGTTTATGTTTGAATTTGGATTTGTAAGTTGTGTTTTGGATGGATGGTTGGATTGGAAACATATTATGGAAGAACATGTATTTTTTTGTATTTATAGATGAATTCCTTTTATGTTTGGATTTGGGCTTGAAAATTTTATATCATAATTTTGATTTGGACTTGGGGTTAAACAAACAATACATACAAATTCTTAACAAATTTGTAAGATGATATATAAATAGCGTATTACAACAAAACATTAAAAAATATCGTATAATAGAGAGCAACAAATTATACATACAAAATATTAAGTGCACACAAGTCCTTAAAACACACAAATTACACCAAGTCCATGAAAGGCATACAAAGGCCTTAAAAACACATAAATTACACCAAATCCATAAAATGTCGTATAAGTTCTTAAAAAACATAAATTACTCAAAATATCATAAAATGCATAGAAATTCTCAACATCCAACATAGTTTAATTATGCGGCATTTGATTCGAAGATTGACCAATCGATGACGTCCTTGACCTTTGATTAACCGATGGCATCTAAAATTAGAAATACATGTTAAAATAAATTACATAAAAAAGAATTATAAATATACAAATTGAATATAAATAATATTACTTGATTCTTTTTTACGGGACAAGTAGTTTTGTTATGACCTCCATTCCGACAATTACTACACTTCACAATTTGACCTATTCGAGGCATTTTAGACGGTGGGGGTTTCGGCACCACTCCTTGTTCACGCCGAGCATGCTTTTTAGGTCTACCTGACATTTTTCTTTTAATTGGAGGTAGCGGAGGATCACAACTCGTTTTGGGCCAATCTTGCATACCGACAACCGGTGCCATAAAATAAGAATATGTTTTTTGGTGTATTTCCAGACCGACACATCACAATATATAATTTGTAATGTACCATTTTCCGGTATTTTATAATGCAACTTTGAAATATTATACACACTCAATTTCTTCTCTAGTATGCATATAAGATTGGTTTATGTTAATACTTCTACAAAATTACCCAACTGATCCTCTTGACCACCAACATAAACCCAATCCGATTCCTTTGATACAAACGAACCATTATAAAATATCTTCAAATATCAACCGTTGTACATTCCAAAATTCTCTACAAAATAATTTACAAAAAAATTACTATAATATATATTTCTACGTGTACTATCTATCTAATGTACTATTTTTTGAACTTTTATAAAATAGTTTTTCGCATATATACCCCACAACGATTTAAAATATCATATGTATAATAAGAAATCATATGTTTAAGTTTCGTTAAACATAATTTTATGTAATACATATTTAACAAAATCTCTCAATCCATCAAATATGAGTTGAATCTAGAAAGAAAAAAAAAACTAACAAACTAACTAGGTGCAACTCCCGCTCTGCTTCAAGAATGTACTTTTTACTAAGAAAAAAAAGTCATATATAACTTATTATATGGTTGAAGAGTATATTAATATCACTTATATTGTTTACAAATTCATACAATATTTTTCATTTTATATGAGCATAATAATATTTCAAAATTTTGTAGCGCGCACATGTGATGGCTTTTTATTTCTTAAGATTGTTATTACAATTTTCACGTTATACCGATATCTAATATATTATATCAATTAGGCTATGGATCATTTGCAGCACCTAGTTTGTTAAAAAAGAAGTTGCCGCTTGAGGTCTCTAAAGAGGCAAAAAAGTTAGAGCTATGCTTTCATGCATCCACCTCTTTTTTTATTTTTGTGATAGATATAATCTGAACCCTTCATTTTTATGAGGGTATTTTGGGAAATTAAAAATCAACAGGTCACCTCACCTCTCCCTTTTTACTCTCCACTCTCTACTTCATTTTCTTAAGCTTTCATTTCACATTTCTTCTTTCACAAATTTCATCTCATCTCTCCTCATTCCATATCTCCTTTCTCCTTCTCGCATTACCTCCTGTGACTTTCCTTCTTCATTTGTTCCCACCTGGCGCCTTATCCGCCACCCGCCTCTTCATCAAGAACTCGTCATTCCCGCTCACACGTCTCGCATCCCTAAAGTTTCTGGCCGCACCTTCAGTTCTTTGCTCCCCCATTTAGGTTTGTATCTAAGTAATTACTTTTTTAATAGAATATCTCTCTAATTAGTTTATTTTTGTGACATTGGAGTAAATTAGCATGCATATCTCTGTAATTGCATATTTTTTGATAGAATATCTCTTTGCATTTTGGTAAATACGGTACAGGGTTTTTTCGAATTTGGTGCTGCTTTTGGTACAATATGAGTTGGTATTGTTTTTGTATTAGTTTTTTTGTCTTTTAGATTTTTATTCTAGGAAAGCAATATCACACAATGCAGCTTTCTTTTCTTTTCTTTTTCTCTTTTTTCCCTTGTCTGTGTAGATTTTACTTTGTCTAACTAACTTTGAACACAAAAAATTGCTTCATTTTTTCAGATTGAGTAATAATCAAGAAATGAGTAATAAACAATCAGGCGGTGATTGCAGTATTGAGTCCTTGGATGAATATCAAAATATCGTGAATATGATTTTCATGTCAGAGGAAGAGGCAAGACTATTTTTCTGTGGTTATGCCAAGCAGAAAGGATTCAGTGTTAGAAGAGATATAATAAAGAAACGTGGCGGTATAATGTACTATCGTCGGTTTCTTTGTTCTAAAGCCGGTTATCGCGACGAAAAATATTTTCGTCTTGAAAAGCGGCAAAGAGAAGAGCGAGCTATAACTCGTTGTGGTTGTCTGGTTAGGTTTAGCATCAAACTCAATCAAAAAAACATGTACTGGTACGTTGATGAGTTTAATGATGCGCATAACCACGATTTAGCCAATCAAGATCAAGTTCCTTTTCTAAGGTCTCATCGTCAGATCAATAACAGTAGGAAGGTTGATATTCATTCCTTAGAAGTCTCACGTCTTAGAAAGTGCCAAATTATGGATGTTATGGAGTATCAAGAAGGGGGTTTTCAAAATGTAGGTTTTGTGGTGAAAGATTTGTATAATCTTGCATTGAGACAAAAAAAAGCTAGGATTAAACAGGGGGATGCGGAGAGTGTTCTAAAGTTAATGAAGAAGAGAAAAGAGACCGATGTGGAGTTCTTTTTTGATTTCAATACAGATAGTAAGGGGCACTTGAATACTTTATTTTGGTGTGATTCTCAATCTAGAATCGATTATCAATGCTTCGGGGATGTTGTTGTTTTTGATAGTACGTACAGAGTGAATCGCTACAATATGCCATTTATCCCTTTTGTAGGGGTCAACCATCATCGCTCAACGACAATTTTCGGGTGCGGAATAGTTAACAATGAGTCTGCAAAATCATATGAGTGGCTTTTATCCACTTTCTTAGCTGCAATGTATCAAATTCACCCGATTTCTGTAATAACCGACGGATGTCCTTCTATGGCTAAAGCCATTCGTACGGTTTTACCGCAAACAACGCATCGCTTGTGCTCATGGCATATTGAGTTAAATATGGCGCGTCATCTCCATAGTTCCTATTTTGATGGTTTTAGGGCATTGATTTATAATGCATGTGACCCAGAAGATTTTGAGAAAAAATGGGATTATTATGTCAAAAGTAGTGAAACATTGGAGTCTAATGAATGGTTACAATTGATGTACAAGTCGAAGGAACGGTGGGCAGCGGCTTATCTGCAAAATGAATTACTTTTAGGAATGAAAAGTAATCAGAGAAGCGAGAGTCTAAATTCTAGACTCCACAAGCATCTCGATCGAAATATGTGTTTGCTTGATATGTTCGAGCACTACGAGCACTGTCTCTCCCGTATCCGTCGAAATGAGGCCGAACTAGATTGCAAAGCTTCTCAGTCCATTCCGGTTTTGAAAACAGAGTTTCAAGAGTTAGAGAAGAATGTTGCGCTGATTTTTACGCCAAAAATATTTTATCGTATTCGTCAGGAAATTAATCGTGCAAATGATTATGAGATCATTGAGATAGAAGATATTGGTGATTCAAAATGGTACGTTCTAGAATTAAAGGATAATCCCGGAAATACGATTTGCGTAGAGTGTCCTGGGGGTGAGGGGGTTGAAAATGTTAAGTGCACATGTCTAAAATTAGATTGTGATAAAATTCCCTGTAGTCATATCTTTCGAGTAATGATTGAGATGAATATAAATGTAATTCCTGAGTGTTGCATATCGAAAAGATGGACTAAAAATCCAAAAGATTTCCCGCCATTGCAGAAAAATGGTTTCATGTTTGATTGGTCCGAGGAATACAGAAGGAATCGTGAAATGTCCAAATTAGGTAGTGAACTATTTCATGAAGCATCGAGATCAGAAGCTGATTATTTGGAGATGATGGGGTTATTGCGTAAACTATTATTGGACCAAAAGAAGAAGATGAAAGTTGAACCGGAAGATTCAACAGAGAAACAATTTGGAACTGCTAGTTCATCATTTAATGTCAGTGATCCAAAAGTTACAGTTGGAAGAGGTGCACCAAAGAAAAGAATAGGATCTTTTCTTGATAGGAGGAAAAATCGTTGCGGGAAATGTGGACTAGTTGGGCATAATAAAAAAACATGTCAAAACCAATCCTAATTGGATATGTAAGTTAATTGAAAATTGAGATCTTCATAGTTTCCAAAACAAGTTATTAATACTATAAACCTCCTTTAATGCAAAATAAATTACAAGATGCTATTGAATGCACTATTTTCTTCTGAATAAATCCATATCTCCCTAAAAAATATTTGAAACATAATAAGTATATTATAAATATTAAAGCAGCCAAACAAAATATATGCAAGCAGCAAGTTGATTATTGTTTGATTTTATAGTTTTTGTAATTTTGATAATTGTGCATTTGTGTTTTAAATAATTACTTTTCTGATATAATGTTTGCATTGCAGATTGTGCGAAATGTAAATAAGTATACCTCTAAATTGACTGATTTGATGAGACTGGTGATTCTGACTAGGTTACTCCAAATCAGTCCTAATTAAACTTTGTTTGATAATCAATCAAAAATGAGTAAAAAGGGACTAAAACATTCTTAAAATCATCTTTGAAGAAAAATGACTGTTCTTCTGCAAGTCAGAATAAATGGTCAACCTATGATAATTCTTCAATAGATCGAGCAAGTAATTTTAAATAATTAATTATTCCTCATTTTAACTCAACTTAGGTGGAATTTTATGTTCACCCCCTGTAGATCTCAAAATGTCATGCGTACCCCTCCGAAACATAAGAAATATCACAAACACCCTTTGGTTTTTCAAGTTTATATAAAAAATAATGAAGCAAGGGTAGTTTGGAATTTATGAACCAGTAGCGAAATAGGTAAACATGATATTTCTTATGTTTTTTTTGGAGGTTATGAGATATTTTTTATTTATTACTAGGGTATTTGTTATACTTTAACATTTTTTCAGGGCTACACGTGAATTTACCTTTCAAATTATTTTTTTCAATCAACCATCAATCTTTCATTTTTTTTTTGTTTCTAATTTTATTTCATGTGATATAAATTCAGTCAGCTATTTAGGGTACAGCCAGCCAAATCCATTAAAACCCGTACCGCTAGAAAATATTCACTGATTATTTGGAAATTCATCAAATAATAACATGAATTCATTGTGTCTCACACATGATAAGTAGAAAAGGAAGGAAAAGGATCCTTGAAATTTCATGAAAATGTGGGGACTTCTTAACGAAATTGTCAAATTTCTTCGGAAAATTCACAAGACCAAATAGTTGGAATTATGAGGCTCGAACTCATTGGTACCCGTTTAAGGTTGGTACCAGTGACCAGTAATGGTGCAGTGGGGGTCATTTGGGAGTTGACTTGTGATTGGGGCTAGATTAGGGTTTCTGGAAGACTGCAGCGAAGTCCATAAAAATGAAAAAAAACATAAAATTTCAAAAGAGAGGGTGGAATATGCAATTACTGTACCAAGCTCGGCAGCACTTAATAAAGGTCCTGCCCAATTCATTTTTTTGCGAAGTGTTCCCTAGAAAAGGTGGAACTTTTTATAATTCGCAACAAGACCTTTAAAAACAAAATCCAGTTAGGTTTACCGGAAAATTATGATCGAGTAAGTAATATGTACATAAAATTCATTTTATATTCTATTTTCGTTGGATTGTTCGGTGTTTATTCATGTTTTGTTTGTAATTTAACAGTATTTTTTATTTTATTTTGAAGAGTTTGAGAAAAGTGCTACTCTGTTCATGGCACAGATAACAAATTTGTTTATACATTGTTTCAAACTTTCAATTATCTTGCCAGCACATATGACAAAATTGTTTTTACTTTTTTTCAATTATCATGTTATGTAAGGTATTCTTTTTTCATTCTTTCAGTGTGTAAGATATACATTATAGTTATAGATTGAAAGTTACTTCTTTTGTAAACTCTATGTAAATATTTTTTACTTTCTGATATATGATTCTTTTTATTAATTTATATTTTAGTATTTAACCAATTTTATGACAATCAAATACAATATTTGTTTGAATGCTTTGCACAAAATACTCTACCTAAACCCCCAATCAACCTTATGTTTATAACAACTATTCATTGAATTAACTTTCTATTTGCTTTGTGAAAATTGGGTTATACTAAGTCTTTATGTATATGCCAAAAAAAAAATATATTTGTTGAGATCCCAAATATATTTATTTTTAAGAGATTTTGAGACAATCACCTGTTCAAGAAATGTGATGCAGTGAGGAGACTAAGGAGCCTGTACCAAATGCGACAAACACAAATCCAACAAACCTCACCAATACAGCAATCATGACAGATCTCATCCTTCAAGACCGAGGGAACAAAACCAAAAAATAAGAATCAAGGATGTTCCAGTTTGTAGTTTGGCTTGAGAGATCTAGGAGGGCTCACTCGGAGAAAAAAGTAGGAGATGAAATATTGATTGATGAAGTGAGAGAAGAGCTCAGTTTGTATCGAGCTGAGATTCAGCGAGCTCAATTTCTACTCTGAAAGGGAAGAAAGAGAAGAAAGAGAAGAAGAAGAAGACGAGATAGAACAAGAGACAGAAAGAGGATATTTTTCTTTTTAAATGGCTCTATTTTGGAAAATAATTCATGAAATAGTAATGTTTTGAAAATAATTTGGCAATTAGCATTTCTGCCGGCCTTACCGGCGGAATTGTAGTAGTTTCGCCAGAGAGCATACCGAAACTGTTTTTTTTTTCATTTTTGTTGATCCCGATTATTTGACAGTCTTAAACATGCTTAATTAGGCAAAAAATAAAGTTCCGCCGGGACTTTGGCGGAACTGCTTAAAAATTAATTTTTAGGCTTAAGTTCCAAATTTAGAATGGGAATTAGCCCAAAAATAACGAATTCAGCAGTTCCGCCAGACCCACTGGCGGAACAAGCATTATTCCGCTTTTGATACTGGCGGAACTGCAGAATAACGAGTTCCTCTAGCATCTCTGGCGGAACAAGAGGCTTTTTTGATTTGCAATCTGAACAACCCCTGGACGCAAAAAAATTGAAAAACTGACTAGTTCCGTCAGTCTTTTTGGATAACAACAAATATAAACAAGTAAGAACCAAGTCAAAACCAATTCAATTTTTCTTCCAATATGGACAGCCCATGTACATGTCAATTTTTTTCTTTTCTTTTTTGGGTCAGGAGCAAGTCAGAACTAAGTAAAAAAAAAGCTCAGTTCCGTCACAGGGTCTGGCGAAACAGGCAGATTTTTTTTTTTTTTTGGATATTTGTGGAGATAAGGTATGAATGTACACAAGTATATTAGCTGATTTATTATCATGTTTTACTGATCATATATAAGACTTATCAAGTCATTAGTGTTGGTATATGTCAGAAACCTTAAACTGGACTGACTTGTCATGAAAATACTATATAGTATACACCAATAATATTTCTCATTACAAAATTTTTTTAGAGTCTAGTTTGTTTCGTTTTCCAACATGAGTATTTATATACTTAAGTATAATCTAACACCATCATTCACCGGATGGTCATAACAATATGATTGAGTGTCTAATAAATCATGTAGTGAGATGAATGCAATGAACATAGAATTTGTCCTCTCATTAAACGAGAGAGATATATGTCTTGACGAATTAAATTGAAGAAATGCATGTTTATGGTCAAATGAATTAATAAAACTATTTTTTGCGTTAATTCTTGTAGAGTTAAAAAAACTATATTGAGAACTTCAAATTCAAAAGTGGACAAAATAACATTGAATTAATTAATATATCCGTCTGATGGCATGCTACATGTTATAATTCATAATTCTAATAAGACAATTGTTACTAATAAATATTTTGAAATTTTTTACTTAGAAAAGGTATTTAGAAAAACTTAACAAAAAGATAAATTTTTAAAGTTGGAGCTTTCCTGGCAACACCCTATAAATTCCAAAAATGCATCCAAACATATATTTTAAAAAGGGATAAATGCACCGTTAGTCCCTGTATTTTAATTCAGTGCATGTTTAGTCCCTGTACTTTCAATTTGGCAATTTTAGTCCCTGTACTCTCAAAATAGTACCCCATTAGTCCCTGACTTAACGGAATAAACTAATCCCGTTAAATATTTTTGTAAATGACAGTTTTGCCCCCTTTGATTTCTTTCTTCTTCTAATCCACGAACGAACAACAGAGCTCTTACTTTTCTTCTCTTCCTGCTAGTACACACAGAACACACACGAGGGGAGAGATTAGGGTTCCTCCACGCCCTCCCCTCCGACCCTCGTCGGATCTCCGGCCATCTCCGTCGGAGGCTCCACCTCTCCTCTTTCTCTCTCCCTGCTAAGAGAAGACGACGAACGGAGCACAAACCCCTCAAGACCCATCCCTCCGCTGCTCCATCGATTGACTCCGGTCAACACCGTCGTTGTTTCGCACATCCGCCCCACCTAGGTCTAGCTTCGCTCCACCTCATCATGTCCTCGCTCAACTTGTCGCCTGCCATGAAAACCTGTAGCTCTCTCTCTCTCTCTCTCTCTCTCGGTCTCTGCTGTCTTTCATCTTTTTTTCGAATTTTCTCTCTCATCTTAACCTTCAGTCTTTTCTTGTTTGATTGGCTCATTTTACTTAATTGAAGCTGGTGCCTGTTAGTTAAGGCTTAACAGGAGCTGATTGGGTTCAATTGAGGTTTAAATACATAATTGGAACCATCAACGACTACGGATTATTCTTATTAAATCAAATATGGATTTTGATATCAATTTGGATTGTGAATGTGTGTACTAATGGTAATAGAATCATAATAATTTAGATCTTATTAAATCAAATATGAATTTTGATATCAATTTGGATTGTGAATGTGTGTACTAATGGTAATAGAATCATAATAATTTAGACCGGTTGAAATTGATTTATGTATTTGTAACGAAATCTGGTCCTTGTATGATTGAGTGCTCAATTATTTGGGACAAAATTTTGTCTCTATATGTAATTGTTAACTGCTCCATTACAAGATTAGTGACCAATATTGGTCACAGTTATGGTTCATTTAGTACTATTTTGACACTTATTACAATATTAATGACAAACATTAGTCACTATTTTATTACATTCAGGGACAATATTTCGTCATATTTTATGATATTCGGGACTAAACTTAGTCACCAAAAGATTTTGGAGTGACCAAACAATCTAAAAAATAGGGACAATTTGTCCCTAAACACTGATATTTAGGAACTAAATTACAAATATAGGTCGCCAATAATATCATCTACGGGGATGTGGTGACAAAGTGACTAGGACTAAAGTTGGTCGCTGAACCGTTTTATGGACCAATGTTGATGTTTTAGGGATCAATTTCATTAGTCCCAAAATTCAGTTTTTGTAGTAGTCAAAGGAGCGAAATCAAATAAAAACGAGTCAATTTGGGGAGCAAACGAGAAATTCGCTGGAGAGCACTAGAAGCAGACGCAACTTCCCAACGACGAGCGTGGATCATCTCAGCTGCACACACGGCATTTGAAGACGCGGTAACACCTAAAGCACCTCTTGACACCTGGTGTATGCAAAATCTGATGGAGATTTGGTTGATTCAAGAATGAAAAATCCAGCCTACTCTGAATTTCTACCCCAAAGATCTGACTAGAAGGTATTTGAATAGAATTTCTGTCCCAAAGAAACGTGCGTCATATGTGGCTAAATTACTTAACTTTTATTAGTATTCCTATTTCTTTTATGGAAGCCAAAAGCACTATAAGGCCCCCTTTTTTTTCTTCTTAAGTTCATATATGTTGAAACCTTACAAAAGGCAAATATACACCAAATTACATTTACCTCCGCAAATGATCCCCTAACCTATTGGTTGAGAATCTTGGTTGACATACAAGAGGTTGAAGGTTCAAACCCTACCAATTGTATTGGAGTAGTTCCCCTTTATTTCTTAACAAAATATTCCTCCCTTGAGAAAATTGATTCATAGGTTTGATGATTTGCCTTTTTTTTTGCACAACCAACTACAGAATCAATGAATTTGAATATTAACTGTAGAGTTTGATATTTTTTCCTTCTTTTTTTTCACAATCAATTACTAGAAAATTTGACGGTTGAATAGTCAAAGGGGGAAAAGAAATTAACATAATTATAGAAAAAACAAGAAATTGAAAAGTAGAGAATTGAAATTAACATAACTTCTCAGCATTAAACTTCAAATTGGTCAAAATAACCATACAACATCAAAAAATGTACATAATTGAAGCTTGAAATCAAACAGTTAACAAGTAAACAGAGAAAGACCCCATGTATAAACTACCAAGACTAGCGAGATTGAACAATGTAGCAATTATTAATATCGAAATTTATAAAAAATAATGCAAAATCTTAAGTTTGTCTCAAAAAAAATTGCAAAATTATTAAATTAAACTTCTACATCAAGTTAATTTGAGTAGAAAGAAGTACGTATCATAATCAAAAAAGAGAGAAAGAGAGGCTAGTGATTCAATTGTGGATAAGAGAGACAAGGGGTTCAGGCATAAAGAAGAGTAGAGAGTGGAGAAAAGCAGCGAGTGGAGAAGAGAGTCTACAGCTGAGCTCAGTGTCTTCACGCATGGAGAAGAGAGGAGAGTGGGGGGACAAGTTCTCTGAACAAGAGAGGTGTGGAATGCAAATGGGTAAAGGTTAAGATTGGAATTTCATAAATTTTGTGTTAATCTGGACGGAAATATTCTTTTTGGGTAAATTTGATAGAAGATGAACTTTACGAGAGTAAATTTGATATTTACGGTTTTTAGAGGGATAAATTTGATATTTTTGGTTTTTTGGGAGGCTATGTGTAATATTACCCCTAAAAATAACTGAAGGGACGAGAAAACTCGACTCTGTATTCCAAAACCCTCTGGATTTCTTTAGAAGTAGCTATGTTTAACTCCGCATTACATGCACTGTTCTAGGTAAATTAAATAATATTTAGTTATACATAACTTTGAACGGTTTCAGAGGTATATGTAGGGGTGGCTAAAAAGCTGGTAGCCCGATAGCTCGTTCGAACTCGGCTCGAAAAAAGTTCAAAAAAACTCGCACGAAAACAGCTCAAACTGAATTCGAGCCGAGCCGAGCCCAACTTGAGTCAAAACCGAGCTGAGCTCGAGCTTGGCTCGAGCTCGACCCGCTACATAGTTTGTCATGTTATACATTTATACCATATCTTAAATCTTATTCATACCACCACTAGAATAGTCTAGTGGTAAGATACTAACTCCACCATTTCATAGGTGAGGGGTTCGAATCCCGCGCATAGCAGGATTAATTTAAAAGAGAATAAAAATCAAGCGATCGCTTGTAGTTCTCCCTCAAAAAAAAAAAAAATCTTATTCATAAACTCGAGCTGGCTCGAGCCGAGTCGAGCTGGGCTCGAATTTTACAACAAAATCTCTAACAAAGTTATCAAAAAAATAAAACTGCACTAAAATCAAGCTGGCTTGAGTTTTTTTCGAGCCAAGCTCGAGCCAACATTTGAGCTCGAATCTTGTTAAAACTTGAGCGAGCCGAGTTCGAGCTGGTCTCAGCTCGGCTCGAACTCGGCTCGTTGCCACCCCTAGGTATATGTGAATAATTGTGTTTTTCCTTAGACTGGTTTGATGAATTTGATGGTGGATAAGGTAGCAAATCAATTCTTCCTCAACACTGCCACCTGGAGCTAACAAACCAATTATCAATATGTTGACGTGGCACTTAATATTTCTGTCACCTCATCACCTATTAGAAGGATGGTAGTGAATGGTACCAATTGCTTCTATTGCTAATAGTGGTAAGTGTATCAGGATATGCTGGGGTGAAAAAATAATAAAATTTCAGAAGCCCAGCTAAATAATTTTTTTCTTCAACTGAAATGGAGTAAAAATGTCCGAAATTTCCACAAGTTGCTTATTAGGGGTATGAATTTTGTATATCTTTTCATATTTGTGCTTTTTTTTTTATCCAACGAATCTGCATAACTGAGAATCTTGATTCTATCCATTAAGTACTACCAAGAAGTATCGATTTAGTCACTTCATCATTGACTTTCAGTGAGACAGAAGAGGAAGAAGAGAGAAAAACGCGAAGAAAAGCAACAAAACAAATTAAAAAGGGTTGTATAGTCTTTTAGTAAATGAATGTTGGCCTTAATCAAAAAAGAAAGTAGACCTAGGCGATCTCTAGGCGAATCTTGCCAAGTCTTGAATCCCTGGCAAAACCTTCTCTCTAAAGGCTAGCTTGATAACTTGAGCTCCTACAGAAGGACTTGGACTGTGGCCTGTAGTCTACGTAGGTCATTGAGCCAAGCCTTGTGAAGAGAGTTCTGGGACAAGATCGGAATTTCAATGATCGGAATTTCAAGAAGGCGAGTTTTACAACTATCGATTCTTAATAAGATCAACTCAGATTACACAAGGAATCAATCAAGACTCATTCAAGAAGCAAGATCCATTCAAGACAACACCGCAAAGAATCATCAAACAGTATAGAAATTTTATTTCATACAGAATACAAAATGTCTAGTTTTGTACCCGTCTTAAAGTCCAATTTAAATGATTCGAATAAAGCAATTGAAAAGAGTAAGGATGAAGGTTAGACTGAAGTCAGAAGAATGAAGAGGAATGTCGGGAAAGAACCAATGAAGTGCTTTAGGTGTTTGACCAGTGATCACTTGAGAGATGACTATAGGGATCCGATTCGGTGTTATAGATGCAATAAGCTTGGCCATGTCACTAAAAATTGTTAGACCAAGCTGCATTTACACCAGAAGATTGCCACAGATCCGCAATCTTCCAAATCAAATCAGCAACATCAAATACCTGCCTCAACAGCTCATAAATCCAAGCCAAACCCTAATCCTAATCCACGTCCTGCAACAAGAGAGAACAATATGAGGAAAAGTCAGCTATTAATACATGTCCAAGAAGGTCTGCTAAAAACTAATAATGCAAAGGATAAATCAACTGACTACAAAATCACCACAAACATAATAATGAAAAAAGTACCTGTCAAATTGGCTGATTGTGAGACAGTGAAGTCGGTGATACCAAGCTTTGGAGTATTTAAGTGCATTAATTACATTTCTGAAGTAAAGAAACAAAAGATATTTCAGTACAGATTCTTGTTGAAGCTGTCACAGGATCCCATATTCAGTGTTTTTTACTAATGGAACCAATACTCTCAAATCCAAAATCATAATTCCATCCTTGACTCATACCACAGTACCAAAAAAGAGGCTCCAATTGAAATTGAATGAAGTATGGAGGATTAAAGTGGATAAGAGGGGGATTCAGTCAAGGGAAAGATGGGAGAGCATAGTTCCCAGCCATTCTAATGGTTTACCAAGATGCCTCACTCCTCAGCCCAATTCATCACATTCCCATCCAAGTAATTCACCCATTCAATCCCCAATCAGTAACTCCTTGGCCATAGTTGTATACAAAGGCACAGAACACCAAACTCCCATTCAGTCCAATCCTAATAATTTATCACAAGCAATGCAAAACCCTGAAACTCACCAGCTGGCCTTACTTGGGTATAATATAGAATGAGAGATCAGTTCAATTCATCCAATCTCAGTCTCCAACAGTACCACCACTAACTCAGATCTGATAACCAATCTGAGTGATGAGGCACAAGCAGTACAAGACTCGGTCGTTGAAGATTTTACTTCAGACTCTGAATCTGAAAATGAATCAGAAGAAGAATCTGAGAGAGAATCAGGAGAAGAGGAATTAGCATAGAAAATCAATTCAACTTCAATTTCAAACACTGGAAAATCCACAGTGCGGGAGAGAAGAAGAAGTGCTAGGCTGTTCGGAAAACTGCCAAATAAATATGCCAATGTACCAAAGAAATTCCTCATGGTTCAGTGAAGAAGGCTTTTAAACATAAGAGAAGCACTGAGAATACTTAATTATCAGTATTAAAAACTGTAAAAACCTTGACAGCAGCCAATGTTAACAACCTTCTGTTTGAGATTGGAGTCCAGCTCAATGAGCAGCAAAAGACTGTCTTGCAATCTTTATTGTTGTACCTCAAAAGGGATTATAAGAAGAAGTTAGAATTTTTTAAATGAATACAAAAAATATAAAAATTGTGTGTTGGAATGTGAGAGGCTTGAATAAAAGTGAGAAAAGAACAGAAGTTAAAGACTTATTGTATAATCAAAAAACAGATGTCGTGTGCCATCAAGAATCTAAATTGAAAGTGTACTCTAAACAGATTCATAAAGAAACTTTTCGGCCAATTCTGGTTGGATACATTACATTGGATGCAATTGGGAGATCACGGGGCATAATTCTAGCATGGAATACTAGCTATTTTTTTTAATCACCTCAGTCCTTCGAAAATATGCTGTGACAGTTGAATTATAGTCCAAATGGAATATTGCTACAGTGTTCATTACAGATATGTATGGCTCACAAAAGACTAGAGATAAAAGTGTATTTTTAGAGGATCTGAGAGAGATTGAAAACAGTTGCATTAGCCTCTGAGAAGTCAAGATGTAGAAACAAAAGCTGGACCCAATCAAGAAAGTTTCAAGACCTCATTCAAACCCTTAATCTTTTAAATCCACCCCTCATAGGCCAAAAATTCACCTGGACTACCTCGACAGCCAAGGCTAGGTTAGACCGATTTCTCTTTAACCTGCCTTGGGCTCAATTTTTTCCGAACTACCAACAGACAATACTGCCAAAAAATAATTTCAGATCACAACCCCATATAACTAACCACTTCTAGTTCATTTCCAAAGCACAAAGGTTTCAGATTTGAAAATACTTGGCTACATAATGAGGAGGCACATGAAATAACATTGGATCATCTAACAAATTGCAAAGCTTTTACAGTCCAAGAGTTATCATAGAAATTAAAGGATTTGGGGAAGAAACTAGGTAATTATAATAAAAACAGGCATAAAAACATAAAAAGATATAAAGAAAAATGCAAGGAAATAATTCAGTGGGTGAAACACAAGGAAGAAGTTAGTGAAATTTCAGAACTTGAAATGTGGACAAAAACATTTGCAAAGGGGAGATTAAGTGAATTAATACAAAAGGATGAGAAATATTGGAAACAAAGAGCCAAGTTTAAGTCGATTAAAGAGGGGGATAAAAACACAAGTTTCTTTCATAAATACGCTTCAATAAAAAAAAGCCAAGTTAATGATACCATCATTATTAAATACGGAGAGTAATAAAGAGCTTACAACCCACAAAGAAAAATCTGAAAATATGTCTGAGTTTTACAAAAACCTGATGGGTACTGACCTTGTTGTCACAAATTCTGTTACTAAATGGGACATTTCCAATATCTTTACCAATCAGACCCTCAGTTTAAATCATTTAGATGCAGAAATAAAAATGGAAGATCTAGATGAAGTAATAAGAAAATGGAAAAATTTCCCTTCCTTCAATGAATCCTAATTGGAAGGAAAATTTCAGAATGCTATGTATATGCCAGAGAGGCTTTACATATGGCAAATATCTCTAAAAAATCATTGCTAGTATTCAAGGCTGACATTCACAAGGCCTTTGATACAATAAGTTGGGATTTTATCATGCAGGTTCTAAAGGCATGAGGATCATCGCTAAGAGAATAAAAATACGAGATTAAGCTATTAACATGGCTATCAACAGTCCTATCCAAAGGAAGGAACTTGATGAGATCATTAAGAGATGGAAGAGAAACAAGTCTACAGGTCCTGATGGATCAAATGGAGAGTTCTATAGGAAATATTTTCCTCAATTAAGCGAAAAATTGTTCCAAATACTCTCCAATCACAATCCAGAAGAAGGGCTGCAAGATTTCTCCATATCTTACCTAACCCTAATTACCGAAGAAGAAGCTCCTCTGGCCAGGGATTATAGGCCAATTAGCCTAATTTCAAGTGTCCAAACATTTGTAGGATTAGTGCCCTAGGCCAAATACATTTATGTTAGGAAATTGATTATGTATTAAGACATTATTATTTATTCAATAAAGGTTGTTTCTTATATATCTGTGTGTATGGATTGTGAATGTACATTTACATATCTTATATCAACCATGAATGACACTTCGGGTTCACATCATCAGAATACGTGATTCTGATAGTAGAACTGTGAACCAACGAATGACATTCTAAACCGTCCCTAGTGATATGTAGGATGTTTATAGAGATAAGCATACTTCAGGTAAGAAGCTACATATCCACACTAGTATATTCGCAGGCTGGATGATCATGTTCTGTTGATCATGGACATATTGATGTCAAGTCTGGAATATAGGTACGTGTTAGAGAACACACACTGGACTGACCACACTATGAAAATATGCATAGTATATGTCGTTGGTAATTTTCATATGAATAGTGTGTTTGTTCCTACGACCTGAGGTCACCACAGATTCCTGTATGTGGAACTGTATACTTTAATATGATCCTACGTCATCCGTAATGGGATGATCATTAGGGTCATCATTAGGTATGCACTGAATCATGACGAGGAATGTGAGTGACCAAGATGGGATTTGTTCCTCTCGTCAAGAGGGAGATATCTCTGGCCCCCTGATGAACTAGGACTGAAGGAAATACATGGCCATACTCAAAATAGATTAACATGTGTTGTTAATATCATTTTGTATTTATTCAGTCTAATTCTCGATCAGGAAAGAGACTTTGATCAAACTCAAGGATGACATATTACCGTGCCTTGTGATCAAGACATATATCGTAGAATAGTAGGAATAAGCAAACGTCTATTCAGATAGGTTTATGATTGCTGATCATTTCATTTAACATGGCTAGTCATGACATCAGTCTAGAGGTTACTCATGACTTACGGTCTTTAGAAGATCGTTGCCAGCGTTAAATGGAACCTACACGGTCACACAATGAACTCCATTCATACGGGATGAAAATACCTCAAAAATAGTTATACATATGATGTGTAAATTGGTGAATGAAATAATTAATTATTTGATAATTGATTGAACAAAAGAGTATCATTCCGTTGGCAACGGAATAGTTCCATTCCTAACGGAATAGATATGGAAACTGTAATAACTTTAGCTGTCAAGTATTCTGTTAAGGAAATACCTATTCCGTTGGCAACGGAATAGGCGCAGATTAGGGTTTTTAGTTATGGTAACTGAGCAATCGTTCGCCTCTCTCTCTAGTATAAATAGAAGGGCAGTGCCTCTCTTTTTGACAGACAATTCTCAAGCCTTAGAGGCCGTTATACACAGAAATAGAGAGAGAGTTTTGAGTTATTTTCGAAAAGTATTTCCAGACTCGTCTAGCCGAGTCCGGTTATTCCGTGCATCTGAAGTTCACGTGGATACGAGTAGAGGTTTTCTATCTTGAGAAGTTGCGAGCGATCATTCTTCATCCCTAGGAGAAGCAAGAAAGTTCGCGGAGTCGAGCTTCAGGAAGGAGAAGGTTGCACGTCAGAAAAGTTCAGACCTACATCCGTTCTTCGTCTCGCGGATCAGGAAGATCTGAGGTATAAATTTAATAGTTAATCTCGTACTTTTATTCACTTAACGATGATCCTAGGGCGGGTTAAATTTATAGGTTCCGTTGGGCATGTAACGTACATGGCTATGGATTTCCCAATAGAAACTTCATTGAGAAGCTTTGCCTAACATTAATTATGCTCTCATGTATGCAGATGATGCCTTATTCTTGCTAAAACCAACCCTAAATCAAGTAAAGAGATTCAAAATGTTGCTTTAAACATTCTCTAATAATTCAGGCCTTAAGATAAACTATTCTAAGTCTAAATACACAATCATTTCAAGCAACCATGTACAAGATCTGGATGCCATATCAATTGAGATGGAATGTAATCAATCCCAATTACCCTTCAATTATCTATGGTTTTCTTTGCATTTAAACCTCCCAGTAAAGATGATTACAGAATTCTAATAGATAAAATTCAGAAAAGGTTATTTGATTGGAAGGGGCGCAATGCTAAGCAAAGGTGGAATACTGGTACTGATAAATTCAGTGTTTTCTTCCATCGCAACCTACTACTTATCTATGTTTAGATTACCCCAATGGGTAATTCTAGAAATAGATAAGATCAGAAGCGATTTTCTATGGAAGGAAAGTAGTGATAAGGGTATGAATTGGGTGGCATGGGAACTTGTTTGCAGGCCAAAAGAAGTAGGGGGCTTAGGTATTCTAGATCTAGAAGTGTTCAATACTGCAATGCTTCTTAAATGGCCATGGGAATATTTCAGGAAGAGAGAAGGCTTTGATTGGGAAAATTTGGTTTCAAAAATAGAAGAGGAAAAATTAAGTAAAATTACAACTAAGGATTCCTATTTCTGGAGAGAAATAAAGAAAATTTTGCCTTTTTTTTCTATAGCACTCTATTTGAGATAGGGCAAGGAAATATGATTAATTTCTAGTTTGGAAATTGGAAAGAAGGGTGGATTAATGAAAGATTTCCAGCACTGTTCTCTTTTACAGAGATCAATACAGGAACATTAGCTGATTTTAAGAACATGACAGATCTATCAGATGCATTTAAAGAAATAAGGGGTTGGCTCCACAACAAGAGTTGAGAGAGCTTACTGAAATTCTTAATGAGGTGGTTTTAACTGATAAACGAGATCAGATAAGATGGCAATGGAGAGAAAATGGAGCTTATTCTGTGCAGAGTGCGTACAAGATGATAAAACTTGGGGTTTTTTCACTCAATGTTGTGAATACCATTTGGAGCATCAAGTTGCCCTTAAGGATAAAAATATTTTTGTGGCAAAGCAAGCAAAACAAGGTGTCCACTCAAGACAATTTGAGGATAAGAGGTACAATCTTAGTGAATAAGTGTCATTTAAGTTGTAAAAAAGAAGAAACAGTAAAGTACTTATCTGATGAATGTGCCTTTATGTAAAGGTATTGGAGACTGCTTGCCAATGCGCTGGATCTCCATGCTGATAGGCTTTCTACTTTAGCAATGGCAGCTAATGTAATCAGCTCAGAAGGAGACAGCGAGTTCAAACAACTTGTAGGTTTGTTCTTGTTTATCATCTGGAGGGAAACGTGTCGGCGAGTGTTTTCAGAGGAGAGAAAGAGTGGAGGTGTGTTGATAGAGGAGGTCTTAGAGGAAAGAAGATGGCTTAAGAAGGCTTAAGTAGCAAATCAGCCAAGAGTGGTAGAGAGTACACAGACAACTGGGGATATCTCGGGAATATGAGAAAGGAGGATGAGGAAGGAATTGGAGATGAAGCCGCCATTAATGGAGGGTCAAATCGAATATTGGGGAAGTCGCCAGATGAGAGAGAATAGAAGATAAGAGTAGATGAAAAGTGAGTGGAGGAATGAGCTGTCTGAAATTAAGGCAGCTCGTACCCCTTTTATAGTTAGGATTTAAAGTTCGGAATTATTTTCTGGGATTTCAAAATAAGATTTTTAGTTTGGGCTGGGTTTAAGAGTTTTTTCAGCCTTATTTAGATATTTTGGGCTTAATTTTTTACATTTCCTTTCTTAGATGAATTATTAAGGGTGTAATTTAGAATAGGTAACTTTGTTAATATTTCATATAAATATTAATAGAAATCCATTTGGATGAGGGACAATCAAGCCCCTTCCAAATTTTCTCAAAAAAAAGCAAATTGAAAAGAAGAAGAAAAACACAGAAAAAGGAGAAACAAAACAAGAAGAAAAAAAAGGAGAAGTAAAACAAGAAGTAGAGGTGTACCAGTACTGCACAGGCCACAAAGGTTCAATCTTGTTTTCAATTCTTTTTTTTTCCAACCCTTCCTTTCATTCATGACTTCCATTGTTACCTTCTCAAATCAAATCTCAATCAAATTGGATGGTTCAAACTATCTCGTGTGGAGATCCCAAATTGAACCAATTCTTCGAGGCTACGGACGGATCTCCTATGATGATGGAACCAACAGTCCACCACCAAAAATTCTAGTTGTCGCCAGTACTTCAACCACACCAGTTGTGCCTCGACCAAATCCAGATTTCACAAAATAAAGTCAAGTGGAGTGGTTCAACAACGCCCAATTGATCGGCCAAATTCATATCTATTATTCGAGCCAATATTTTATCTATTATCTATCTATTTTTAGTATTATTTATTATTATTATTATTATGTTTATTTTGTTAAAAATCAAGGTACTGCTAAGATTTGTTGCTTGTTACAGGAAAGAAGCATAAAGGAAGTAAAGTGGAGAGAAATGAGTATGAAATGAAGCAATTGGAGTACTATGCATACAAGGGAGCAACCCAGAAGTAAGGAGTTATGCATAGGAGTTGCTTGGGGTAGTAAAAGAAGTCAAAAAGTCAGGGAAGAACAGCGTTTGCGGCTCTCAAACCCGCGGTCACGTTAGTCCCTGCATGCAGGAGCGGGCTGCTGACAATTGTCCGTTGTTTTGATCATAACGTGAGATCAGGAAATTTGTTTAATGCGTTCTTGGATTCATTGGAAAGATGGAAAAGAAATCTACAACTTTCTAAAAGGCCGCCACTCCTGATTCAGCTTCTAAGATTACCAAAATCATGGATATTTGCTGCTGGACAGTAAAGGAAATAACACCCAATGCAAGAACGGGATCTTCTCCACCTCCTTAAAAATTTAGGCAATAGATGATGTAGTAATTAGTTAGAAAAATATATCAATTGATTAAGAATTAGAATTAATTAGAAAGATTTATTTCTCCCTCTTAGAAGATCCAACCCTCAACTATAAAAGCAACCCTACGACTGGTCAGAAGGGGAAGAGTCGCGTTGTCGTCTTCAGCCAGCTTCGGCCGAGGCAACAATCAAGTGAGAGTTTGTTCTTTATTATTATGTATCTTGAATCTTGTATTATTTTAGTTATGTTTTGTAGCTAAACCCTTTCTAGGGTTAGATTGCTAGTAGTTAAATTGAATTTTATATGAATCCGTTTTGTTGCGTGTTTGTTTTATTTTGTGTTTGTTATTTTAT
Source organism: Juncus effusus (assembly GCA_027726005.1). NCBI lineage: Eukaryota > Viridiplantae > Streptophyta > Magnoliopsida > Poales > Juncaceae > Juncus > Juncus effusus. The sequence goes on from CM050909.1 coordinate 5,326,763, forward strand.
CTGTGTGTTTTCACTCTAACTTGATCGTGCGACATGATTAGGTACATAGGTTGTTAAGCGTTGCACCGAGAGGTAAAACCTATGACCCGACACACATAGGTGAAACTTGGCGAGCGAGATGTTGGACCGAGAGGTGAAACCTACGCCTTGGGGATTGTACTAAGATTTCGGGGCTGACAAACGACGGATTTCAGGGGGGTGAGTGATAGTCCCTTCGGGTAAGGGTGAGTGACAGTCCCTTATGTTAGAAGAAATGAGTACGGAGGCCACGGAAAGGAGGCGCAGAAGGACTTCCATACAAGATGAACGACCTCATACCAAAACAAAAGACAAACTATAGTAACAAGCAGAGGAGGATAGATGGATCTGGGACGAACCCAATCGATGCCCTAGAGGTCCTATCTCGAACCCCAAATCAGATCTTTATGGTCGTGACCTGTCACAACTGCAACCGCAACCTTCTGGGCAACTTTTTTTCTTTTTATTATTTTAATTTACTTTATTTTCTTTTATTTAAATTCATAAAAATAAACCTGTTTCACTCCATCTGAACTACAAAACGGTTACCAAAGTTAGTCTAGGCCTCTCTGCGGATCGACCCCTATTTTCACTGATTATAGTTTATAAGTAGGATACTATAAATTTTGTTTGATATTTACCCATGCAACAGGGACCTACCACCAATTAAGGAAGGAACAGTGTAGAAGAGGAAAGGTGAGATGGAAGAAGTGTAGAAACAGATCAAATCTAACATTTTTTTTCTTCTTCACGAGGGGATTGTTGGGAAAGGGAGAAGAAAGGAGCATTTTTGTCTATTATATATTTATTTAATTAATTAATTAGTATTTAAGAAGTGAAGCTATGGTTCTAACGGTAAGTTAACTGGTTTGGGTAAATTTGATACTTTCTCAAGTTTGGATGGGTAAATTTGATAATTCTTTTACGTTTGAGAGGGTAAAATTGATATTTCAAGTTTTAGAGAGGTAAATTTGATATTTTAGATTTTTGGAAGGGTATACGTGATATTACCCCTTATTTTTATCACTAATTGCAAAAAATTAGTTGTCGAGTCGAATTTCTTCACAATTTTGGGTGATTCAACACCTATAGATGGGCTTCTGACTGTACTACTCTTTGTTCTTTAACTACATAAAAATCAAGGGGATTAGAAATTCATTTAAAATCTGAAAAGAAAAGGAAAAATGAAACTTAATTTGATCTTCATATTCGAAATCTCGAGGAAGACTACTCTTTGTTCTTTAACTACATGGAATTCAAGGGGATACTGAGTTACTGCCAGGAAAATTCAAAGGAGATTTAATACTGCAATTAGAGAGAGAGACAGAGAGGAAGAGTACTCCTTGTTCTTCAACTACATGAAAATCAACGGGAGATTGATTTATTGCAGCTAAAAAATGCTAAAGAATGAGATTTAATACTGCAAGTGTAGAGAGAGAAGGGGGAAGGAGGACCTTACGTTGGACTGGTGCCGTCGATTCCTTTGGTTGCCCACATGGCCGTCGCTGCGAGGTGGGAAGATGAAGGTGAACTTGTTAGGGTTTGCGGCTGGTTGGCGGGAGAAAGAGTTTGGGCGGAGGCAAGGTTTGGATGAGGCGGGTCGTGCGTAGAGGCGACTGAAAGGCGGAAGGGGTGAAAATAGCAAAATGAGCAGCAATAATGCGCTCATCCAAACGCAGATCATCAAGCTCGACGGCGGCACGACATACCACTGAACTAATGTGTTGTTAATGTTTCAGGATTTTCTGCATTTTCTTGGAATTTTCCAGCAATTATTCGGAATCCGGAATTTACCTTCGAAATTTCATTTCATGTTAATTTCTTCATTTTAAGTCAGATTTTATCTTTCTTAGTATCGTTGAAATCGTCCCGAAAATTTCTTTCTAGTAATGTACATTGTTTCAGTTTTAATCCCTGGAATTGTTGTATAATTAAGAAAGTATTTTCTGAAAAAAAATCACAATTTTTCTTAATTTTCCAGCAACTATTCTGAACCAATATTTCATTTTGAAAACTTTGTTTTTGAGTAACTTCCTCATTTTAAATCCGATTTGAGTTTTTTTAGTGTCATTAGAATCGTATTCAAAATATTTTTCTATTTGTCGCTTGGTTTTCTGTTTTGGTCCTTGAAAATTTCGGAATTAAGAAAAGAGGGAAAATGAGCTAAATCTCGAGTTGTTTTGTTATATCACAGCTTGATTTCGCTAGCGATTCCACAAGGGGGTTCTCTTCTCGTGCATTGAGTTCTACTTGGTGCTTGTGAGTGAATTTTCAGTTTCAACCTTTTCAATTATTTTATGACGTATTTAGAGTTTTACCCTATTAGGCCATTAATCATGATTTAACCCCATACTTTGCTCCAAATGATATACTCACTTTACAAATAGTCATAACTTACTATATTTGCTAGTTTAAACTTTTACGCTTGAATATGTGGATAATTAGCATGAGTAGTTAATTACTTAGTATTTTCCATAATATTAAATATATATAAGTAACTCATGGCATGATTATTTTTGATTTAGTATGGAACTTACATGTATTTTGTATGTATTTTATAAATTGGATATGGGCTCTACCACGTCACTCTTGATATGAATTATGTAAATCTTGTTAACTTGGACATGGCAGCTCTACTTGGATTATGAGAGAAAAGATGATATTAGACGTAGTGATAAATTCCAGAGTTAGTTTTGTTGATGATGCAATGTATCCGGGATGTCAAGGTTCATCTTGTTAGGAAATGCATGGTTCTTGAGCCATGCTCATCTTGTTAGAAAATGCCCGATTTCTTGAGCCTCTTGTACTTGTTTTGAATGATAAATTTCAAAGTTAGTTTGGTTGATGATGCAATGTCCAGGACGTCCAAACTCATCTCGTTAGGAAATGCGTTGTTCTTGATCCTCCTGTATTTGTTCTGAATAGTATGTGAAATGGTCTTCCCGTCTATTCGGCACTTCAATTGAATACTACTCTTAACACTCAACTTGTGTATATATATATATATATATATAAACTTTGATAATGAAATTGAAAAGTTCGCCATACCATTTGTAAAATGACGCATTGTCGTTTTCCAAAATTTATGCATAATATACTTATTAGATTTGTTACCATTTGAGTAAATTATGCATAATATACATGGCCCGTCTTAATAAGCTAGCCCTAAAGCATTCCTCACTTAGTCGACTTTCGTCTAACTATGCTTGTTTGTAGTGTTTTTATTTTGGGGATAGGTGGGGAGCGTGGAGTAGTTGGTACGCAGGAGTAGATTTGGTGAGGCCGCGTAGTGAGATCACGATTTTTGTTTGTTGATTCGATTCTTTTGTCCTGCTTTATTATGTTGTATTTTGTAGACTTCAATGTCTCATTAGACTTTTTCTCTTCCACTTATTTTGATTAAAAGGGTTGTATTATTATTGTACTGTGAATCGTTATTTTATATCATGTTATGTTATTTTTGTTATGATATTAGATTAAGCCTTAACGTATCTACGGTACGTGGTGAGTTGTCGCACTCGTTTCGTTTTGGTGTGTGACAATAAGAAAATTACAAAATTAATTATTAAATTACAAAAATCTAACAAAATCCAACATACTTTATAATAAATCTAACAAAATTCAAAATAAAATCTAACAAACTTCATAAAATCTAACAAACTTCATAACAAAAATTGGACAATTCAAGCATCAAACACAACAACAGCAGTAAAAAAACCATCTATTACATCAAATATCTACTAAATATAATTCTTATAACCCGAGGATCTCGGCATATTACCTTCCCAGATCTTGACCATCCGTCACACCTTGTTCAATATTGGGTCATATAAATTGCTCTGGGTAAATCAGAATGATTCGGTATCTTCATGGGAGATGAGCCGACATCCCAATAATACCGACTGACGGGTCATTGCAACCTTCACTTTGAACTTCGATATTTTCATCCAAATCTGCCATCATCATCCATGACAGAACAGACTCCACCAATATCCACTAGAAATTAAGACATATTTCACAAAGTGAAAAGAAAGAAGAAAAACTACTCTACCTCCATGTGCATGATGTCTAGGGATTCTACTAAATTGAACAGCACAACAATGAAACTTGTATTGTTTAAGAGAAAATGAGAGAAGAATTACTTTGGTAAGAGCTACAAATGGTAACAGTTTTTTAGAGAAATAAATCAGACTCATTTTATTCTTCCTCCACGTGCTGATTATTTTGGAAAGAGAGATAACTATTAACATACTTGATTGAGAGAATATTTATTGATTCATTAATTAATTGAGGGGGTATAATGGGTATTATCACAATTCATTTGAAATTGCGCTCAACAGAGGAAATGAAGCTCTCAAAATATCATCATCCTTCCCATTTTGCTGCTTGTGGGTTGCGAAATTGGATCCCAGAACTCGTTTGTGGGGTTTCCATCTAAGGCGAGCGAGCTAAAGGGGATAACGGAGTATGAAGTGAAGGGAATAAGCGGAGAGAGCTCTTTTCCGTTCTGTTTTGTTGTAGCCGACGTGGAGGAGAGAGAGAAGAGACACGTAGGCGGTTTGGTTTGTCAATGGTCGGTTGTTTTGGTTTGTCAGCATAGCCTTATTGTTTAATTTTAACATTTCTATTTATTCATCTTCAAACATTAATTATGTGAATTTCATTAAACCCTTTAACTATTTGTTAACAATATAAATTAAATTAGAATATCGAAAATCATACTAGGATGTTAAGGAGAATTGTCAACGAAATAAGTAAATTTATTAGATTCTAATGAAGTAAAATTAAAATATTAAATTATACAGATTTTATCATATATTTATGTATCCATGTTATTATATTTATTAGGAAAATTGGAGTACTTGAGAATTTAACAATATCTTCCGTCTTGCTTAACTCTTATTTTCTTTAGAGGAAAAAAAGATTGTTATGCAAATGACAAAAAAATGTTAGTCAAGATAATTTATTGGCGTTAGTTACAATTACTAGTTATAACCAATAGATCCTTTATGCTTTAGAAGAATTAATGCAATAAATAGTTATATTGACAAGTTTAAAAACTTAATAAATTTAAGTCTGAGAAATACCTTTTAAGTAGAATTTTTCAAAATATTTATTTGTGACACTTATCTTATTAAAATTGAGACCTGATACGCAATGCCAATTTAGATTGCTTCAGCTGGAAATTCGAATTGGCACAAAGCTTGCTATGTACCAACAAAATCTGATGCAATAGTTCTTGCATTTAGAACTTGGTTAAGAAAATACGCTAACAATGAAATTAATTGGGGACCCACAAATCTTGCACTTTCACCTACTCCTCCTAAAGAACAACTCATGGATAGGTAATATTTATTAGACAATTAATATAATATTTTATTTACTTCCGAAAATTGAGGGGTTATTTTATAAACATATTCTAATGGGTGAATTTCCATACCTTACCTTTATAACTTTCTAAGCTTCTGAACCAACTTAATTTTCAATTTGTTCTCTCACTAATCCAGTTCGAAGTTTCAGACGGAGGGATTTCAATTTTCAAATGCTAACAAGTTAAAAAAACTAAATGGTGTTATGAAAATTATACATATAAAACTCATGGACATTTATAATTTTTGATTCAAGACTCTGATTCAATTTGCATTTACGCGACAATTTTTCAGATATTGGTCACATGTTGTGCAATGCACAAGTTGTAGCAGGGCATTGAAGGCTTTGAAAGTCATTGAGGTTTCTCTACAACTAATTTCAGTAGCTGTAATTGGGTTCTTTGCCATTGCAAAAAGTAACTTAGTCTCAAATATTGTTAAAGTTTCACTCGTCTCTACTGTAATCTTGTGTTTTGCTGCTTCGCAGCCTGATATTGCTTCCTACAGGGGGAGAGTTTTCAAGGAAAAAATGACGAGGATGTAGATGCGTGTTTACCAGATGGAGCGGGAACCAACTCCCCAGTCGTTGGCTCTCTCATTTCATCTATAAGACCTTCTATTTCCATGATTACGGCACGGATTGATCAAATCTGTAAAGAATTGTTATTAGAAAAACCATGCAATATTGTGAGTAATATTTGGTTAATTCGGGAATAGTTTCATCCTGAAAAAAATGTTGTGTTATTTGAGTGCTTTATGTGTGTAATTCTTAAAAGAATACAGCGAAAGTAACTTCTCCCTTATGACTGACACGTGTACATATTTCTGATTTTCTATGTCCAGACTGATAATCATCAAAATGAAGCGGGTCGGTTTTAAAAGAAAATAATACCCAATATATATTTGGTCACATGATTGAGTATTTCTTTGATTTGTGGTCATATTTTCCTTTTATCAGTGTCCTAAAAATTCAAAATTATTAATTAAATGCCATTATGTTTTGAGCTCATATAAAGTATTAGTGGCATTATTGTTATTTTGTTTAACAATTAAGATATTTTTTTGCCGTTCCTTCATAGCTCCCACTTTAATTCATGGCTGGTACATCTCACCACTCAATCCTCTCCATGAGATATTAAACCTAATAGAGATAATGAACTAAATTAGTTAAATTTTTTAGGTATTAAACCTACATGAAGTTTTAGATTTTCGGTTAATGTACTTAATCATCCATTGCTGATTATGTGTTTATATGATTTTCTATCCCTATCAATATTCAATACTAGAATATATTCAAATACAGTAATAAATTCGGGCTAAGTAAAAATTAACTTCACAGTTTCAATCTTCCATATATATTTAGTTTATACTTTATACTAATATAATATAGTCAATCTGACATGAATCTTCTATATGTATCTATCTTTTGTGTGTTCATATATGCAAGCTATAAGCATGTTATTTTTTGGTAATATGACACAATATTTATCTATTATAATGTTTTGTATGTTTGTCTCTTTATTTTGTTTATGTGCCTAATGATTTTTTTAATGCAAGCTTGAGTTTACGTGCCAAGGTTACCTACAAGTACATGACATTGACAGGTAACATGCATTCATTTTACCCTACAAATTATAACTCACCCCCTAGCGGAGAATGGGTTGCCCTAATATTTGTATAAGAAGAGAATGCAATTTGTGTAGTCATTAGAAGAAAAACTACGCAATAGGTAAATTAAAAATCTAATATTCTAAGAATAGTTTGCCTAAATTTTTTCTTTTTTTTAGGGACCCGAGCAAAATGCACTTGGAAATTTGTTTAAGCACGCAATTACTACATACACATAGGAAATGAGATGGAATGGCCTGAATGACCTAAAAAGAGGCTTCTAGAAGAGCTGAATAATTATTCTGAGTTTCTTTAGAAGTTATAATTTAGAATAATCAAGCTTTGTAATCCCGGGTTTTAATTCTTTATTTTTAGTGGGTTGGGCTGAGTCTGATTAGGTTTAAATAGCCCAAGGCTTTTCAGTTTTTTCTTATTTTTTCCTTTTTTTATGTTGTTCATAAAAAGGAATGAGAAACTTTGTAAAATTAAAAAAAATATATATATTATATATAAAAATATATTTGGAAGGGGGATAATTAAGCCCCCTCCAAATTTCCTCAAAAAAAAAAAAAAAGGATGGCATATCTCCATTCATGTCCACACTGGCATTGGGCCTGTGTTCCTTCAGCTACTGCTCCTGTTTGACTGTTTCTTATTAAAGATAAAAAACAAGGATTATCTAATGCACGCCCGAATTTTGAAAGGTATAACAAAATTACAAAAAGGTATATTGACAAATAAAAAAGATAGAACAAACACATGTAAAGATATATTATATACAAATGATATTATTTTTCTAATTAGTGGGCAATTAAAAAATCATAAATATATGACGACGTTGTTGAAGCATGTGATGCAAATATTTTGTCATTAAAATTATGAATTATAACGCGTAGCATGACATCAGAGGGATATATTTATTAATTCAATATTATTTTGTGCCTACTTGAATTTGAAGTTTTCAAAATAGCTTTTCAACTCTACAAGAATTAACGCAATAAATAGTTTTATTAATTCATTTGAGCATAGACATGCATTTTCTCAATTTAATTCGTCAAGATTTCTACATATCTCTTGACTGCACTCATCCCACTACATGTTTTATTAGACACTCAATCATACTGTTATGACAATCCGGTTAAGAATGGTGTAAGACTATACGTAAGTTCAAAAATCCGCATGTTGGGAAACGAGACAAACTAGACTATAAAAAATTCTTGGAATGAGAAACATTGTTGACATATACTATGTAGTATTATCATGACGGGTCAGTCTAATTTATGATCTCTGACATATACTTATATTAATAACTTGATATGTCTTATCCATGATCAGTAAAAACGATAGTAGATCAACTAGCATACTTGTGTACTTTCATAATTTATATCCATAAATATCATATAAATGACCAAAATAAATTGGGAATAACATCTACAATACTTTATTATTTTACTATTAAGTCATGAACATTGATTATATAAAGATGAATTACATATTCATGACTTTTTTTTAATCATATTAAAGTACCGCGTACGCATATTATGGTCTCTGACATCTTAGAATAAATTATGGTTTTTTGATGCAATTTAATAATCGATGTCATTTTCTAATCATGTGGGACTACATAGTAAAATAGGCAGTTGTGTTTAACTAGGGGAGGTTTTGCTAGGTTTCGAGGTGTATAAAAAATAATAATGCATGCATTATATATATATATATATATATATATATATATATATATATAAAGGGTGTGGCTAAAAAACATACGTATGCACAACATACGTTTTTTTGCCACACCCAAAATACGTATTAAAAAAATAAAAATAAAAATTTCAACCGTACGGATGTAATATATATGTTATGAATATGTTAGAGATTAATTTTCACAAAAATCAGAATATTATATCATTGCCATCATATATCATCAAAAATATGCAGCACTATTCAAAACATATATCGGAATAATAGTTTGATGATACATGATGGCAATGATATGTTATTCTGATTCCTGTGAAAATTAATCCACAACATATTCATAACATATATATTACATCCATACGGTTGAAATTTGAATTTTTATTTTTTATAACCACTTTATGGGTATTTTAAAAAAACATATGTTCGAACATACGTATGTTTTTTAGCATCTCCCATATATATATATATATATATATATATATATATATATATATATATATATATATATATATATATATATATATTATCAAATCAAATGAATTGAGATATGTGAAACAATTACAATAGATGTAATTTTTCTTTTTTTTTTCAAACACGAAAAATTAAGAAATGTGAGTAGAAAATTCTAATAAACAAAAAATATGTACCATTGTTATTATAAATTACAACCGGAATGCAAAAAAAATTTCGTTAACAGAAAATAAATTACTATAGTTATTATAAATAAGAATCGTTGTTTAAAGTTTATTGTGGCAAGCATATTCTTTTTACTCAATAATTACCATTTGATGTCCATTATATCAACGCTGAAATCACAAACTAATTGAAGCTCGGATTGGCAATTAAGAGGGAAATTCCAGCAATACAAGGCAGGCATGATCAGGAAGGAGCAGATCGGAAAATGGTCAATCAAAAATTAATACACGGAAATTTGCATGTATCTCTGGAGATGCCTCCTTCCATCTAGGGACGTTGGAAACCCTAGAGGTCTCACCCCTCTAAAAGACACTTGAGGGAACAGCTAAAGAGAGGACAATTTAGAGGGAGAAAAACACAGAGAGAGAGAGAGAGAGAAAAGTAGAGATCTATTAGTAGCGCGGCGTGACAACGCGTGATTACAGACTTGTATTAGGGAGTGTTACTTTATGTACCTCTATGTATCTTGATTTTGGTTTAGTTATGTATAGTAATTAACCTGCCCCCTAGGGTGTAGTGTTAGTAATCCATTCAATCTAGTTTTTCTATCTAGTTATTCAATCCTATCTATTGTTATTGCTGCTTGTGTGTTTAAACTCTTGTCTTGAAGTGTGAAGCGTGCCACATCTCTATATACTCGGGCGAGTAGGCGAAGTACCGATAGGAGAGGTCCAAAGCCAGATCCATGAGCATGACTTGGACTAAAGAGACACGACAGTAGCTGAAAAGTCTGTGGGAAGCAAGGAATATCAGATATCTCAAAGGGTTTGTGTCTTGATCGGGCAATTACCCAGGGCCGCGGACATATCAATTTTTAGTGACGGCGAGTTTCGCGATACCAGGATGGATCCCCCTCACAGGAAGCACAAGAAGTAAAGGAGAGGCAACTAGAATGAAAGACTAAGGAGATAGACGAAACCACCAAGCCCTAGACTCTTCTGCAAGGAACAATACTACATCACCCCCCCCGCCCCCCCCCCCAATTGACAATGCGAACGCAGCCTTTTTACCTTTTCTTTTACTTATCTTTATTTACTTTCTTTACACAACTAACCTACCAAACAGATTTGATTTGAATTACATGTCAAATTCTAGTCCGGTACTCCAACTTTGGCCTCCCTATGGATTGATACCCCAGTTTACTACAATGCAAAGTCGTGAGAACGACCATGCAGTAAATTGAGGTCTATAAATTTGAATTGGGACCTGAATTTAACCTATATACTACCCGTTCATCAATTGTCTTTTCATCTACACATAATGTCAGCTTTCTATGTGCAAAAACGAAATAGAAAATCATGTATCACATTTATTTATTCTAATACCTCTTTTAATTTTAGCATGTCTCTATGTTCCCTTTCAAACATTGATTATATGAATTTCATTAAACCCTTTAACTATATTTTAACATTGGAAATTAATTAGAATGTCGAAAATCAGACTAGAATGTTCAAATTAGATATCATACAAATAGGTAAATTTATTAAGTTCTAATCAAGTAAAAAGAAAATATTAAATTATACAGACTTTATAACATATTTATGTATCCATGTTATTATATTTAGTAGGAAAATTGGTGAACTTGAGAATTTGACAATATCTTCCTTTTTGCTTAACTCTTATTTTCTTTAGAAGAAAAAAGATTGTTATGCAAATGACAAAATATTGTTAGAGGCAAGATAATTTATTGGCCTTAATTACAATTATTGGTTATGAATCATAACAATTATAAAAAATTTCAAATTGTGCGAGTTGTTCAAATCAACAATCTTATTACATTATGATGTATAACATATACCACAGCAATCAGAGGGATAAATTTATTAAGTCATTATTATTTTTCATTACTTTTAAATCTGAAGTGTTAAACATGTATGCTTTAAGCTTGAGAAGAATTAATACAATAAATAGTTATAATGATAAGTTTAAAAGCTTGTTACATTTAAGTTTGAGAAATAGCTTTTTTAAATAGAATTTTTCAAAATATTTATTAGTAACAGTAATCTTATTGAAATTATGAATTACAAGAGGGGACCTCGCTCTGCTTCAGAGTTATAATTTGGTTTGTCAAATTATATATAATATATTGAAATTATAATTTTACAATATGACAAAAGAAATTATATTATTATTTGGATCTCAGTATAATAATTTAAATTTTGTAGGATTATAAATTGTTACTTCATTTTTTTATAGAGAATATACATATAACCATTGTTATTTTAATATTTTACGAATATGATAAATGTCACATATATTGATTAAGTATATTACACACATTCCAGTATATACAATGTCCTAATTTACAAAAAAATAAAATAATTTAAAACATATTTTACATAATTTTATTATTTTTTAATACCAAAATAAATATTTAAATAATGCTATTGAATATGTCATTTTGTATTATGTTATCGAATGATATAACAAGCATTAATCATTATAATTAATAATAATAATAATATTATACAATATTAGTATACTATGATATAATATTCATAGTATGATAATATCTTAATATAATTTATTAGAAATATTTTGGTCAATATACAATATCATATTTATTTAAAAGAAATAAAAATAAATATTGAAATAATGCTTTCTAATATGTCAATTTGTATTATATTATCAAATGATATAACAAACATAAATCATATTAATAATATTATTATTGTTGGGTTTCTACCGTTCATAACGCAGCGGAAAAACAAAACGAAACAAAATCGAATTCGAAACCCAAAAGAAGGATCCGTGAATTACAATTAAATCAAAGAAAAGTTCATAACTTTGTACTTTCGGATTACGCTTAATCCGTGATGATCGAAAGCGAATTTGGTTGACGCTTTTCTTTGCCCGATTCCAAACCGGTTTCCGAACCGATCCTTTGTATGTTTCGCCTAACCGGTCTCACAAACCGATCTCCAAGCGATCTCCAAACGAACCGATTCTCCAAGCAAACCGATTCTCCAAACAAAACCACGGTTTCAACCCGAATCACAAAGACGCCGCACTTCACTTCGTCTTCTACCGGTATCCACACGAACAACCTTTTTGAATGAATAGAGAACGATATATGCTAGTATTCGTTCTTTATTTTTCTCACAGAAATAACAAGAGAAGGTATTTTCGGATTTTTCTCTCTTTTTGTCTCACAAAATTGGACGAAAAAAAATCTCTTCATATCTCTACTTGGGGTGTCTCTTGTGCCTATATAGTCCATAAGTTTCATATCCTATGTGCATGGTAACTATGTAACCATATATGCAATACATCTTATCATATAAGATGTAGGACTGGATGTGTCACTTGACTGTGTAGCTCTTCATACAACTTATCACATAAGTTATGATTTTTTCTGTGTACGTCTCAATAGTTGTTCTTTGTGTGTGACCCTGTAGGTTTACTTAATGTTGACAATAATCACAACGGATTATAAATCATGAGCGGCCTCTAGCAAGATATCATGATTACCCAAATTAAGCAAGTATAGATGATTCGATCAAACCTAATTTATGTTCATGCATTGTATCCCTTTGTTACACGATATCTATATCGTCCATAAGGCATGGCATGTGTCAACCTTACGTTGGTCGATAAATATTTCTTGACACCGAATTTGATTGAACATGAAATGACATTAATAACTCCTTATTAATTCACTCGAGCACGGCCGTGCGTTTTCTTCAATCAAATCATCAAGAGGCCTAAAGATATCTCTCTCATTTTATGAGAGGAACAAATCATATCTTAATTATACTCTTTCCTCCGCATAATTCATTATATACCTAATTATAATCTTTATGACCGCCCGGTTAAAGACGATGTTAGATTATATTAAAGTATAAAATTTCTCATGTAGGAAACTGAAATAGTCTCAAGTCTAAGGATTACAGATACATTCTTTACTGAGAATAACTAATGACACGAACCGTGTAGTATTCTCACGGTGGGTCAATCCCGTATATGGTCTCTAATATATACTTACGTTAATGACTTAATAACTCTTATTCATGATCAGTAAAACGTGACCATCAGTCAACTAACATACTGATGTACATTTATAGCTTATCATAAAGTATGTTTGTCTCACAAACATCCTATGAATGATCAGGGACGGTTTAAAATATCATTCATAATACTTTATAGTTTTACTATCAAAGTCACATACTTTGATGATATAAAGTTGAATATCATATTCAAGGTTCATTTTAGTAATAAGAATAAAATAACCAATATATATTTATTATATAAAATATCTCCAAATAAACACAATGTTTGTTTAACACAATCCATACATCTAGGTCTCAAATATATTGGCCTAGGGCATACTACTAACAATTATAATAAAATATTAGTATAATATGATATAATATTAATCATCTACTATTAATAACATGATAATACGGTAATATTATTTATTAATAATATTGTGGTTAATATACAAAATCATAGTTATTTAAAAAATAAAAAAATATTGAAATAATACTATCTAATACGTCATTTTGTATTATGTTATAAAATGATATGACAAATATAAATCATTATAAATTAATAATATTAGTATAATATAATATTAGTATATTTTTTCTAATATAATCATCTAATATTAATAACATGATAATATTAATAATTAGAAATATTATGGTCAATATACAATACTATAGTTATTTAAAAAAATAGTTCTTAAAGCACAAAGCATGTAATTAAGTTGTTGGTTTGTGAGTCAAACTTGGAGCTCTTAACTGGGTGAACATGAGTTCGATCCCCAGTTAAGACTCTATTTTCTTGTTCATTTTAGAAATCCGGTTCTAAACTCCACTTCATTTAATCCCACCAATTGATTTCTAAAGAAAATAGAGATTGTTATAAATGGTTAGAGTTATTATTGGTTACAAGGTTATCAAAATAGATTGCCTGGGCTCTAGTGGGTTCTTCCATGTTATGTGGACCGGCCTATACAAATTTTACGAACGGGTTACATTGACTCGCTTCATATTGATCCATTCAGTAATCGCTACTTGGGTTCTTCCATGTTATGTGGGCCGGCCTATACAAATTTTACTAACGGGTTACATTGACTCGCTTCATATTGATCCATTCAGTAATTGCTACAGAAATTCATCAAGTTGGACATATGTCAAAAATCTCCCAAATCATAAGATTTATATATTAGAAATAATAACGCCCCCCAAATCATAAGCTTTATATATTAGAAAGAATAACACGTACCATATCATCAGAGGGATATATTTATTAATTCAATATTATTTGTGCCCTTTTGAATTAAAATAGTTTTATCAATTCATTTGAATATAGCCACGCATTTCTTCCTATATATAGTTTAAGTATGTTGTAGTCCTTTTTGAAATTTGATACACAACATATTCAAAACATCAAAATATACATATTCTATCTGCACGGTTGATCGGCCAAATTTATATCTATATTTTAGTATCATTTTTACTTCCTTTCTATCTTATTTTAAGCACTTTTTATATTATTTCAAGTTATTTTTATTAGAATTCAATTACTGTTGATATTTGTCTTCAATTTCATGAAATAAGCGAAATTGGGCCAAAATGAGCATAAAAGGAGCAATTCGGAGCTACATAGAGTGGAGCCAAAGCTGGATCATGGACTACGCCTTCGGGCCCGGTCTTCATTACCGCAACCGCGGTAGCTATCGCAGCAACCGCGTGTCGTTGCCCAGCAGTGGTCGAGGTGAAGATTGTCACGTTCAAATTTTGAGGGCGGTAAATGATTCTTTTAGAAGGTGCATATTTAGCATTCTAGCTCTAGTTGTGCGGAAAGAACGTACTCATTTGGCAAGAAGAATAAATTAGAGACGAGATTTGATCTTCAATCTGGATTAGACGACAAGAGAATATTTGATTAGATCTTGATTGGGGATTAGATTTAGGGTTTAGATTTGATAGGATTTTGGGTAGGTTTATTTCTTCTTTACATGTGCCTGGCCTTCACTTATAAAAGGGTGACCCTTGCGGCCGGTCATAGGGTCGCAAAATTTTATCGTAGCTTGTAGTAGGAGCTGAGCTTCATTGTAAGAGAAAGACAAACAAAGTTGTACTGTTCTATGTATCACTTTGTTTATCTTTTGGATTTAGTTATCTACTCTCGTAACTAAACCCCCGAGTAGTAGTACCAATGTCTTTATAATCTCATATTTGTTTGTGTTGTTTATGTTTTGAACTTAGTATTTCATTTTTTGCTTTTTCACTCCAACCCAAGATATATCTCGGATATACAGGTTAGCAGGAAAGTAAGCCGGGAGAAACCAGGTCTCTAGATCTAGACCTAGAGCCTTGGTGTTAGACCGTGTGGTAAAGATTGACGGGCCGATGTCGAATTATTACGCCGTCACCTGAGACCCCGGAGGTGGAACCCTGCCGATTCGAACAATAAAACAAAACTTGGTAGAGCGAATACGGAAGTGCCGTTCTACTTCGGGGACTGAGTCATGGAGTCAGGAGGACCGGAAGGCCTGCTTGAGGAGGATTAAGTGAGAGCCCCTCCGTGCAATGATAAGTGACAGACCCTTGCGTTTCAAGCATGAAGTTCGGCGATCGTGGGGAGTTGGTATAGAAAGGACTTCCACAGAACACATCACGACTCTTGATTACAGAACAGTCTGAGGATAAGTGACAACCCTCTAGACGACGGAGAATCCGAGCAAGGCGGATGTCAAACCCGTCGCACAAGGAAGGACCCCCCGACTACGTAGAAATAAGAACAACACCGTCAAGGATGAGAGAGATTAGACGGAGATCTACGAAAGAGCTTGACCCCTAGAATCTTCTTTTATCAACTTAATACTACCTATTACTTTGGACAAGGATCGTGACAGCCTAGTCCACGGCCCAATAAACAACCAACTTTTCTTTATTTTATTTAATTTTTATTTCAAGAACCAAACTAATTAAACGATTTAATCCGAACATTAAAAGAAACTAAGTAATTTAGGATAATTTGGGAAGCTATTTTATTATATACCCTCACTACACACCAATGGTTAAAATTTGCAACATCATTTTTTGTAGTCAATGTTGTCACGCGTTGGCCGTAATTGACAACGGTCTTATTTGGATAACGGTGACAACATTGATTATAAAAAGCGAAAATTCAAATTTCAACCGTACGGATGAAATATATATGTTTTGAATATGTTGTGGATCAATTTTCACAAGAATTGAAATATTATATCATTATCATCATGTATCATCAAAATATATATCTATATATATTTGCCTTTTGTAAGGTTTCAACATATATGAACTTAAGAAAAAAAGGGCTTTATAGTGCTTTGGACTTCCATAAAAGAAATATGAATACTTAATAAAAGTTAGGTTTAGCCACTAATGACGCATGTAAGAGAGCCAATGGTTAGTATTAACATGTCATTTGTGGGAGCGGGTCTTGCCTCGAGCCTTTGGGACATCAGTTCTGTCCAAATACCTTCTAGTCAAATCTTTGGGGCAGAAATGCAATATAGGCTGGATTTTTCATTCTAGAATCAACGAAATCTCTATCATATTTTGGGCATACACGTACGGCTCTTTCCTTATTAAGGTGTCAAGAGGTGCTTTAGGTGTTGCCACGTCTTCAAATGCCGTGTGTGCAGCTGAGATGATCCGCGCTCGTCGTTGGGAAGTTGCATCTGCTTCTTGTGCTCTCCAGCAAATTTCTCTTTTGCTCACCAAATTGACTCGTTTTTATTTGATTTCGCTCCTTTTACTCCAATCACACAAAAACTCAACATTAACCTGATTCTTTCACAAAAACCAAGATAAATTACTAAAATAACATAAAAAGGGCAAGAATATAAGATATTAGATCAATCATAATTATCTATATAAAATACACTAATAAATGAACTATTTGTATATTATACTTATATACTAAAAATTGTACTACAATAATATTAGAGTTAATAGTACAATTACTAGTCCATCGCAACTGAAAAAGTCCACGCCATATTTGTTGTTCTTGTTTTGATAATATTTAAAACAATTTCGTAATTACTAATCATGTTTGAGTTTCTTGTATAAGATCAGGTAATTATCAAGTTCGAGTCGACGTACGAAAGTTTTATCAAGTTCGAGTCGACGTGCAAAGTTCTATCTCAATCGGATTCGAAGTTCTCGAAGAGTTGCATCGCGTTTCAAGCTTTCAAGTTTCGTGTTCTTGACGTTCAAGTTTAGGAGCTCTTCTCGTGGTTTTTTAGTTGGGTTTAGTTTTTGAGTAATTAAATTTTAACACTTATAATGAGAATTCCTGAATTTTTATACTGTCAGGTCGACCGGAGACAGGCTCGGTCGACCGAAACCCTCCGGTCCGACCGGACCTCTCCAGTTGACCAGTTTTTTGACTGATTGCTTTGGGCTGAAAACTGTCTACTGTCAGATCGACCGGAGAATTTCCTCAGGTCGACCGGAGGTTCTGATTTTTAGCCGTTGTGCATTAATTCTCTAATCAATGCTTTCCTCTCTTGACCTCTAGTCGGCCGGAGGATTTCCTCAGGTCGACCGGAGTTGTCTATATTTCCTTTTTTATGGGGCTGCTCCTTCCCCCTTTAAAAGAGCAGCCCCAACCCGTTTTTTCTCATCAATTTTTGAGATTCAAAAGCAAGAATTCTCTCTTAAGTGTTCAATAAAATTACTCTAAATCTTGTGTGAGATTAGAAGAGTTATTTAGCGGTTGGTTGGTGTTGATTATTTGATTAAAAGAAATCGTTTGTAAATTTTGTTTCATCGATTTGCAAAATACTATTCGAATTAGTGGAATCAGAGCCGAAAGACATACCAGGAGAGTAGGCGCTCGTGAACGCAGCAAGAGCTGCTAACGAGAATGGATGGTTACTGTTGACTAATTGTGGCCTATAGGGGGGTGAATAGGCCTAAATCGTGCGGAAGTGTGATTTTAAAATCTTCTGCAATGTGCAACTTTTGGTTTGTTTGACTTTTAATTGATAGTTGTATTAATACATATTGATAATAACAATTAAAATCAAATAATAGAAAAGAAAAATTGAATCAATACCAAAGACACGAAATTATTTATGAAGTTCGGCTAGGTGGTTGCGTGAGACTTAATCACCCGCTTCTTGCTAGTGAACCTTTTCGCTTTCACAAGTGCCTACTCTCCGCGTCTTGCCTTTCGGCACCGATTTCACTAATCCAAATAGTATTTATTTACACGACTCGAATCACCTCTCGCTTTACAACACGTAGCGAATCGATGAAACAAAAACTTTAACTGGATTTCTTTCAATCCAAACCAACAACAAGCTCTAACAAATAGCTTACAAAGTTTCTCTCAAATTTCACAAGATTTTGAGTACATTTATTCAACATAAGAGAGAGAGAGAGAGAGAGAGAGAGAGAATATTGCATTTTGACTTTCGAAAGTGAGAGAGTAGATATCTTAAAAGGAATCTTGCAAAGTCCTTATAAAGGAGGAAGGAGAACTAAGTAAAAAAGGCAGAAACACGATTATTCCATTCAGAACGGAATTATTCCGTTCAGAACGGAATGTAATGATAAAGTTTTTAATTTCAAATGGCTAAAAATATGTTATTCAATTCCAAACAGAAATATTCCGTTCAGAACGGAATTATTCTGTTCAGAACGGAAAGATTCTGTTCGAAACGGAATTAGCCCAGTTTTTTAGAATATTTTACAGTCAAGGTCTGTTCTGGACGGGATTAATCTGTTCTGAACGGATTATACCATTCAGAACGGAATGACACAGTTTTATATGTTTTAGAAATATAATTTCTCTCACTTTAGTATGTAAATAATATAACTCAAATTTAAATAAACCTAGTAAACTAAAGACTAAAGAAGTGCTCCAACACTTGATAAATTGAGAGGTATGAGGCGTCTTCTTGTCTTTCCGAGATTAGAGAAATGCGTTCATTGCGATTAGATCTTCATTTCCGATTTCTTTACATGAGTTCTTCTATGTTTGAAAATTATTCTCAAAAGTATATTAATACTCGGAATAATTTTAAATATTATCAAACTGATAACAACAATATGGAGAAACTGCTCGGATCTTTCAGCTTTTGAGGCTGCTTGTTTTGTATAATCGTGCTACATTGTTCCGTGAGCGTGACACTTTCGAAATCTTCAATCTCCCTCTTGTTGGACAGGATCTCCTTTAATAGCCTTGTGTAGGCCGGCATCTGGGTAACTACGTCCGTGAAGGGTAGCACGACATTGAGCTTCTTTAGAACTTCGGCGAATCTTGTGATTTGTCGATCTAACTTGTGTCAAGCTTGCCTTCTTGGAAAAAGTGAGGGTGGCTTGTATGGTGGTGGTGTATCGTAATAGGGTCCTGGGGCTCGGGACTTCGGTTATTGTCGTGGGTTTAGTTGGTTTCTCCCCTCCATTGCTGCTCATTGCGGATTGTGATTTGTTGTGCCTTCGGTTTGTACCGCAGGGTGCGGTGGTGGACCTCAATGTCACGGTGTAGAGACCATGGGTTGCGCTTGATTTGTCACAACTCTCTCTATTATAGGCCCTTGATATCCTCATCCGCTTCTTAGAGCCATCACATAATTGACTTGTTCTCATGGGTTTTCAATTTGGCTCTTCGGAACTTCCCTTCTTGCTGGAATGAACTGCTCACTTGTTGTGAAATTTGCGTCTCCATCACCTTGGTGTGCGAGGCTAGTGAGTCCACCCTGCTTACTAACTTCTACAATTGATTATTCAATTCTGAGCCATGGACCCGAAGTTCAACGCAAACCTTAGTTTGCTCCGCCATAAAAGTCGTTAGCATAGAATAAAGCACCGGTCTTTGATTATTATACCCTTGATTAGGTGCGATATTTTGGGATTGGCCTAACTGATTACTCCTATAAGAAAGGTTTTGGTTCCTCCAATTGTTACTGTTGTTGTATGCGGGTACATTATTGTTGTTATAAGATGTTGTGTACTGGCTTATGGCATTTACTTGCTCGCTATTGTCCATTAGTGTACAGTTATTACCATAATGACCTAATTGTCCACATACTACATAAGGAAAATTGGAACTGTTTACCTGATTCATGGTCACAGATTGTGCTTCTTGCGCCTTAGCATAGTCGTCGAACCATTTGTTGAGTTTGTCTAGCTTCGCTTCTAGCATGGTAGAACTATCTATCGCGTGAATTCCTTATGTTTGTAATTGTCGCTCGTCATTCCAATTTTGGTAGTTCGCCGACATTCTGGCTATGAGTGCTAGTGCTTCTGTCGGAATCTTCATCATGAATTGCCCTCCAACGGTTGTGTCTACGCTCCCCTTCGTTGTATCATTCAGCCCGTTGTAGAAGGTGTGGATTATGAGCCATTGTTCGAGTCCATAGTGTGGGAAAGTCCTCACTATCTCGTTGAATTGCGCCCAAGTGTCGTATAGAGATTCTGACGGTCTTTGGCTGAAACTCATGATCTGGCTTTGGTATTGAGCGGTTTTGCGCGGTGGGAAGAAGCAGTTGAGAAAGATCTCAGCCAGCTTGTTCCAATTACCGATCAAGTTACTCGGTAGGGCATGAAGCCATGATCGCGCTTTGTCTCGTAATGAGAACGGGAATAGTCATAGTCTGATTGCGTCTTTGTTGACTCTGTTTAGTTTTAGGGTATCACAATACTCCTGAAGTATAAACAGGTGCAGCTTTGGATCTTTGGATCTTTGGACGTTAAACCTACGAACTAGTTTTGTTGAACTATGTTGACCAGGGAAGATTTGAGCTCGAAAGAGTTCGCTCCTATGGTCGGTATCATGATGCTCGATTGTGGGAGGATCATGCTAGGTGAAGCATAGTCGTGCAGTATGATTCTCATCAGTGGTGGCGGGTCATCATGATTCGGTTGTCTGGGTATGTTCGTGTTTCTTGTCTGATCCTACGATATGTTTCCTCCGGTTTGGTTGATCGTCTGATTTTCTACATCGTCTGGGTTTGTGCTACCTACCATCGCTCTTCACTTCATGGTCGGGTTCCTTCCGAGCTTAGGCGTTTGTGGAACGGTTGGTGGATATATAGGATTAGTGCCCTAGGCCAAATGTATTTGTGCTAGGAAATGGATTATGTATTAAGACATTATTACTTATTCAATAAAGGTTGTTTCTTATATATCTGTGTGTATGGGTTGTGAATGTAAATTTCTTATATCAACCATGAATGTCACTTCGGGTTCACGTCACCAGAATAAGTGATTCTGATAGTAGAACTGTGAACCAACGAATGACATTCTAAACCGTCCCTAGTGATATGTGGGATGTTTATAGAGATAAACATACTTCAAGTAAGAAGCTACATATCTACACTAGTATATTCTCAGACCGGATGATCATGTTCTGCTGATCATGGACATAGGGATGTCAAGTCTGGAATATAGGTTCGTGTTAGAGAACACGTGCTGGACTGACCACACTATGAGAATATACATGGTATATGTCATTAGTGATTCTCATATGAATAGTGTGTTTGTTCCTACGACCTGAGGTCACCATAGATTCCTGTATGAGGAACTGCATACTTTAATATGATCTTACGTCATCCGTAACGGGATGATCATTAGGGTCATCATTAGGTATACACTGAATCATGACGAGGAATGTGAGTGACCAAGATGGGATTTGTTCCTCTCATTAAGAGGGAGATATCTCTGGGCCCCCTGATGAACTAGGACTGAAGAAAATGCACGGCCATGCTCAAAATGGATTAACATGTGTTGTTAATATCATTTTGTATTTACTCAGTCTAATTCTCGATCAGGAAAGAGACTTTGATCAAACTCAAGGATGACATATTACCGTGCCTTGTGATCAAGACATATATCGTAGAACAAAAGGAATAAGCAAACGTCTATTCAGATAGGTTTATGATCGCTGATCATTTCATTTAACATGGGTAGTCATGACACCAGTCTAGAGGTTACTCATGACTTACGATCTTTGGAAGATCGTTGCCAGCATTAAAATGGAACCTATACGGTCACACATAGAACAGCGTCTAGTCGGGAAGGAAATGCTCTTAAATGGCTATACATATGATGTATAAATAGGTGAAGGAAATAATCGATCATTGGATGATTGATTTGAATGATTGTGCAAGATTTGCATAGTTCCGTTGGCAACAGACAGTTCCGTTGCCAACGGAAGTTCCGTTGCCAACAGAACTCATCCAATATGTCGGCAGCTAAGTTTTCAGATTAGGAAACCCTATTCCGTTGGCAACGGAATAGGTCCGTTGGGAACGAAATACGCGCTGGAATTAGGTTTAGTTATGGTAACTAAGCAATCCTTCGCCTCCCTCTCTAGTATAAATAGAAGGATAGACCCCTCTATTAAAAATACATTACAGAGCCTCCAGGCTGTCGATTTACAGAGAGAAAGAGAGAGAGCCTCCTGAAAGTATTTTCGGACTCGTCTAGCCGAGTCCGGTTATTCCAACTATTCGAAGTTCGACGTGGATACGAGTAGAGATCTCCTACCTTGGAGATTTGCGAGCGATCAAATTCTTCGTCCCTAGGAAGAGCAAGAAGATTCTCAAGGTCGAGCTTCAGAAGCCAGGAAGGAGAAGGAAGCAAGACGGAGGTTCGTTCAGATCTACATCCGCTTCTCTCTCCCGGATCAGGAAGATTCGAGGTATAAATTTTAATAGCGTAATCTCGTACCTTTATTTCCTTTACGATGATCCTAGGGCGGGTTAACCCATAGGTTCCGCTGCGCATGTAACGTACATGGCTACGGATTTCCCAACGGGATATCTCTTCTCGCGCCTTAGGTTATAATGTAAGGTCGTATCGGCCAGGGTCTTGTCCTGCTGTCACAAAAAGAAAAATAAAAAGGAAAAAGGAAAAAGGAAAAATGGTTTGGTCTCACTACCAGAAAGCTAGATTTCCAATATCAGTGCCTCCCCGACAACGGCGTCAGAAAAGGGTGCTTGCTGTCGAGTGTATATAGAAAATAAGGCAGGTTCCCAATTCAAATTTAGAACCTCAGTTTCACTTGCTTGATCGCCCTCACAGCCTCGTGATGTAGTAAAGCTGGGGTGTCAATCCACAGGGAGGCCAAAGGTGAAGTACTAGACTAACTACCGGTTAGTAATCCAATCAAAATCTATAGTTGGTTGGTTGTGCGAGAGAAAGTAAATAAAATAAGTAAAAACAAAATAAAGTCAAAAGGTCATGCGCTCGCGTTATCAGTGCTCGCGCAAGGGGGTGATCTGAAGACTGTCTAATAGAGAGCAATTCATGGCTTGGTGGTTTCGTCTATCTGCTTAGTATCTCCTTCTGTTGCCTCTCATTGTCCTTCTTATTAATGTTGATGAGGAGAATCCACCCTGGTATCGTGAAGCCGGCTCTCGCAGTGAATCGTTGTGCTCTCACCCCCGGGATGCACGATCAGGGTAGGAGCCCTTTGAGATCTATGGCGTTCCTTGCTCCCTTCGGACGTCCCGACTACTCTCGTGCCTCGTCGGTCCAAGTGTTGATCGCGGATTAGGCTTTTGACTTCTCCTCTCAGTCATTCAACCTACTCGCCTAAGCATCAAGCTATGTGCCGCGCTACACAGTTCAAGATAAGAGTTAAATATTTCACAAACAACATCACAGTAAATAATAATAATGAACAAGGAGATAACTTATTGAAATACTAGATTGATAAACTACTAACAATGCGCCCTAGTGGGCGAAGTTAGTTAAAGTACATGATATAAAAACAAAAATCAAGATACATAAAAGGATCAGAAATGAAACTCTCTCTAACTAAGTCTGTAATCGTGGGCTGTCACCACGATGACTAACAGGACTATTCTCTCTTTCTCTCTCTCTCTCTCTCTCTCTCTCTCTCTCTCTCTCTCTCTCTCTCTCCCCCTCTCTCTGAGTTGATTTCTCTCTCTGTTTGATCCTCCTTCTGCCGTACAACCTAAGGGTCTTTTTATGGGGGAGAGGCCTCTAGGGTTCAAGCGCCTCCAGATGGCAGGTAGCATCTCTCAGATATCCTTGTAGATCTTCTCGTCATTAATGTTAATTGATCCTTGATTCCTGCTTTTCCGGTCTGCTCCTTCTTGAGCACGTCTGTCTGGCGTTGCCAAAGCTCCTCTTGGATGTCAATCAATCAGTCCGTGATTCCAACTCTCTGTGTTTCTTTCCCAGTTTGGATGCCTTTGAGCCTCTCCTCTCGAGTCGTGATTCCTTGTGATCTGTGCTATCAGGTCGAGTGATACCGCGGGCGCCTCTTTTGCGTAGGCCTTTTTGCTATAATTTCTGCAATCATTTATGATTCTGGATCAAAACCAGTGTTCTATAAATCGCTAGGCGGTCGCCAGGCGCTAGAGCAGCGAATAGCGCCTAGGGCGCCTAGTCGGCGCCTAGGCACCGCCTAGGCGTTTTAGGATCATAATAGAACTTTTCTCATTATTATACGCACATATAAAATAAAGATACGAAATTTAGGAAATTTGGGACAAAAATTCTTGGAATTAGGTAGGAAAATCGGAATTAATTATAAAAATCGTGATCTAGGCGGACAAATCGGGATCTAGGCGGAAAAATCGGTAGCCAGGCGGAAAAAATCGGCACCCAGACGGGCAAGAATTAGGTGGAATTAATCAGTAAAATTAAAAATTAATCGGAAAATCGCTAATAAATCGGAAAAATCCGATTTTTTGGGCCGATTTGAACACAATTCCTCGGTGGAGGGGCGCCTAGAACCTAGGCGTGATCTATATAAATTACCCCTATCAGGCAACATAATAACATAGACCGTTGTTTTAACCAGGGGAGGTCTCGCCCTGTTTCGAGGTGTATAAAAAATAATAATGCATGCATTATATTTTATCTTTAATTTTATCCAATTAAATAAATTATTATTTGTCAAAAAGTTATTATAGATGTTAAAATATGAAAAATTATGAAATGTGAAGAAAATTCAAATAAACAAAAAATATGTATCATTATCATTGTAAATTACAACCATAATGCAGCAAAAATTTCATGAACAAAAAATCAATTACTATAGTTATTATAAATTAGAATAATTGTTTACATTTTATCGTGGCAAGCATATTCTTGTTACTCATTAATTACCATTTGATACCTGTTACATCATAAAATATACCCGCTTATTTTTACCCGTTTCATGTTACTTACCTCCATACAAAAATGAATGTAACCAAAAAAAAGAAAAAAAAAATTTACGGAAAATTTTAAAAATTAAGGAAAAAACAATTTAATCATATTAATAATAATAATAATTTAAGTAGAATAACAATCAAACAAAAAAAAGGCCCCACGTGATGCTAGAACTGGAGACCTCCAATACAAGCAAAGAAATTTAACAAGACACAATGTTGCTTCTGACATTAAATAATCTCACCCTTTTGTTTTACACATTCCGTTGCATTCTTAAGTAGTCTCATTATCTCAACTAAGATGATATGACGTTTTCAGATCTGAACCATTATTTTTGTAGTCACTTATGTGTTATATTACAACTATCTTCGAGCAATCTTAACATTACACCTTACACTCAAAAAAAATTTACTTCATCTATTAGATGTAAATCAAAGGATCCGAAATGAAATTATTAATATTGTCCATTCATCTACACTTAATATCAGCTTTCTATGTGCAAAAACGAAATAGAAAATCATGTCTATTTCAGCATGTCTCTATGTTCCCTTTCAAACATTGATTATGTGAATTTCATTAAACCCTTTAACTATTTGTTAAATTGTAAATTAGTTTAGAATGTCGAAAATCAGACTAGAATGTTCAAAAGATTTATTAAATTATAATCAAGTAAAATTAACTATTAAATTATAAAGACTTTATCATATATTTATGTATCCATGTTATTATATTTATTAGAAAAATTGGTGGACTTCAGGATTTAACAATATCTTCATTCTTGCTTAGCTCTTATTTTCTTTAGAAGAGAAAAGATTGTTATTCAAATGACAAAATTTTGTTAGAGCCAAGATAATTTGTTGGCCTTAATTATTATTATTGGTTATAACCAATGGCTTGTCAGAATATCTATAAAATTTTCAAATTATGCAAGTTGTTCAAATCAACAATCTTATTAACATTATGATGTAAAACATATACCATAGCAATCAGATGGATAAGTTTATTAAATCATTATTATTTTTTATTACTTTTAAATCTGAAGTATTCAACACATATCCTTTATGCTTTAGAAGAATTAATGCAATAAATAGTTGTATTGGCAAATTTAAAAACTTATTAAATTTAAGTTTGAGAAATACCTTTTTTAAGTAGAATTATATATATATATATATATATATATATATATATATATATATATATATATATATAAGTGTTTTAAATAGCGCCGCAATTGCGCGCAATAGCGGGTTTCGACCATAAAACGCAATACGCAATGAAAATTTAGCTAACATAGCGTTTTGAGCGCTACGAGCGTTATAGCGCCGCTATGGCGGTCAAATAGCGTTCAAATAGCGGCCGCTATAGCATTTAAAGTGTTAGTTTTGTATTTTTTTTTTTGCTTATTTTGGATAATTAATATTTGTGTGTTTATTTTGGATAATTATGCGATATGTTTAGTTATGAATAATGAATTTTGTATGGTAATTTATGATAAATAAATATATTTTTTATTTAATAATTATAGTATTTGGATTTTTTTGTTTTTTATATAAAATTTTTACTATGATCATATTTTTATCATTAATATTTTTGCAAATTTTACGTAAATTATAAATTATATTGCATGTCCCGGCAGAGGGACCTAGATGGGTTCACCCACGATTTTGACAATCTGGGATATGTCGTCTTCCATTAATTTTGCCATCGGCAGTTCATGCACAGACACAATTTATTCCTCTCGTTAAATGAGAGATATATGTGGGAATCTTGTCGAATTAAACTAAAGAATTGCATGTCCATGTGAATTAATAAACTATTTATTGATTAATTCTTGTAGAATTGAAAAACTTCAAATTCAGAATGGCACAAAATAATATTGAATTAATATATATATATATATATATATATATATATATATATATATATATATATATATATATATATATATATATATATATCAATGTTTTAAATCGCAATATAGCGCTCTCATCCGACTACATGATTTATTAGACACCCAATCATAAATGTTATAATCATCCGGTTAATGATGGTGTCAGATTATACTTAAGTATAAATTTTCTCATGTTGGGAAACGAGATAAACTAAACTATAAAAAAAATCTTTTAATGAGAAATAATATTGACATATACTAAGTAGTATTCTCAATATAGTCAGGCCAGTTTATGATCTCTACCATATACCTATGTTAATGACTTGATAAGTCTTATCCATGATCACTAAAATATGATAATAGGTCAACTAAAATACTTGTGTACATTTAACCTTTATCTCCACAAATATCCTATAATTGACCAAGAAAGATTGGGAATAACATCCACAATACTTTATTATTTCACTATCAAAGTCACGAACTTTGATCATATAAAGATGAATTGCATATTCATGTTATTTTTTAATCACATTAAAGTAACACATACGCATATATTATATGGAACATCTTACAATAAATATAACATTTATTAATACAATTTATTAATCCATGTCACTTTCTAATCGTGTGGGATAACATAGGAACGTAGACCGTTGTGTTTAACTAGGGGAGGTTTCGCTCTGTTTTGAGCTGCATAAAAAATAATAATGTATGCATTATATTTTATTTTTTATTAAATCCAATCAAATAAATTGACATATGTGAAACAATTACTATAATTGTAATATTCTTTATTATTTCAAATATGAAAATTAAGAAATGTGAGAAGAAAATTTAAATAAACAAAAAATATATACCATTGTTATTATAAATTACAACCAGAATGCAGTAAAATTTTAATCAACAAAAATAAATTACCATATTTATTATAAATGAAGAATCATTGTTTACATTTTATCGTGGCAAAGCATATTCTTTTTACTAATTAATTACCATTTGATGCCCGTTACATCATAAAATATACGTGTTTATTTTTACCTGTTTCATGTTACTTACCTACATACAAAAATAAAATTAACCAAAAAAAAGAAAAAATAATAATTTAGGGAAAATTTAAAATATTTTGGAAAAAAACAATTTAACTATATTATTATTATTATCATTATTATTATTATTATTAATAATAATAATAATAATAATAATAATAAATATATATATATATATATACACACACACATATATATATACACACACACACACACACACACACACATATATATATATATATATATATATATATATATATATATATATATATATATATATATATATATATATATATATGTATAAGTGATGTTAGAACAGGACACCTCCAATAAAAGCAAAGAAATTTACCAAGACAAAAAGTTGTTTCTTTTTTAACTAAAGTATGTTTTTTTTAGGACTTATATTTTTGTAGTCACTTATTTGTTATTATATTACAAGTATCTTCGAGCAATCTTAACATTACACCTTACACTCTAAAAAATTTTACTTCATCTCTTAGATGTAAATCAAAGGATCGGAACTGAATTTATTAATATTGTCCATTCATCAACTCTTAATTTCAGCTTTCTATGTACAAGAACGTAATAGAAAATCGTGTATCGCATTTATTTATTCTAATACCTCTTTTAATTTGAACATGTCTCTCTGTTTCCTTTCAAACATTGATTATTTGAATTCCATTAAACCCTTTAACTATTTGTTAAAATTGTAAATTAAATTAAAATGTCGAAAATGAGACTAGAATGTTCAAGAGAGATATCAACGAAATAAGTAAATTTATTAATTTCTAATCAAGTAAAATTGAAATATTAAATTATACATACTTTATCATATATTTATGTATCCATATTATAATATTTATGAGGAAAATTGGTGAACTTGAGAATTTAACAATATCTTCTTTCTTGCTTAGCTCTTATTTTCTTTAGAAGCAAAAAGATTGTCATGCAGTACCAATCGCTACAGTATCAGCTCCCTATTGGTTATAACCAATGACTTATGAATCATAACCACTATAAAATTTTCAAATTATGCAAGTTGTTGAAATCAACAATCTTATTACATGATGATGTGTAACATATACCATAGCAATGAGAGGGATAAGTTTATTAAATCATCATTATTTTTCATTACTTTGAAATCTGAAGTATTCAGCATATATCCTTTAAGCTT
Source organism: Juncus effusus (assembly GCA_027726005.1). Lineage (NCBI taxonomy): Eukaryota > Viridiplantae > Streptophyta > Magnoliopsida > Poales > Juncaceae > Juncus > Juncus effusus. The sequence continues at coordinate 5,356,402 of CM050909.1, forward strand.
TAGAAGAATTAATGCAATAAATATTTATATTGACAAGTTTAAAAAGGGATCATACTATATTATATGGGAAACTATATCATATCGTATCATATCAAATTAGTGAAGAAAATGATGATCTAACAATTAACACGACTCAGCAATTCCCACCGATAAATTTGTTTGAATTTATCATAGTCAATTCAAAAGGAAAAGGCAGACTGTTGCAATTAAAAAAAAAAAAAAATATATATATATATATATATATATATATATATATATATATATATATATATATATATAAAGAAACTCAAAATATATGAATTTTATGTGTTTTAACAAGAGAAATCATGGGTTTAATTAGATCCATGCAAGATGTATGCAATATTTGAATCTCGGTCAAAAATATGATATTCTTAATTTTAAATTATTGAGTACACTTTTGTGTATATGATTATGTTGCGTCTCATCTCTCATGGACCTTTTCGTGATTTATTCGTGTATATATTTAGAGCTCAGCTACAGTACTCTATTTTTATGATAGATTATTAAACCGATGGCTCTGATTAAATTTAATGTGGAGCACCATAGACGAATTTTCTTTTTCAAATACAAAATAAAGGGTAAATTTGTAACTTAAGCAAGCTAATTCGTTCCTCTCTTTCTTTTCCTACACACGTTCTACTCCCTCCAGTACATCTCTCCTAATGAACTCTCCCTCTCTCGTTAGAGTTCTCTCCTCCGTTGAGTTTGTGAGACTATTTTTCTCTACTCTGCTCGATCTCCGGCAACGGCGATCAGTCCAGTATCCTTCTCTCCCACTGCTCGAACCGTACTGTTTTTGTTATAAAAAAAAAACGGCACCATGTACTATCTCCCTCTCTCTCAATGAGAACAACTTTACATACTATATGGAGATGGGAATAGTGGATTGATGGTATCATCAGTGGTTGTGATTTGAGAAGAAGATTGAGGATTCTTATTGATGCACAACACGTGATTGTTAAAAATGTCTGAGTGAGCTATATTTTGAAGATTGAAGAACCCAGATAAGAGAACCAACATCATTTCTCATTCATAAGTATTGAAGAGCTGAATTAGAGATAAAAAGTGTTTAATTATTGTATAGAAAAATGACCTTTAATTGGAACAAATTCATTGAACTTTTTATCACAAAAAAAAAATCATTGAACTTAACAACGCATGATGAGTTAGGCACATGATTAGAGTCAAAATCTAAGCATTTATAACTTCAGTTTAGATATGATTAACAAGTTTTGAGGTGTGTGTACCTACTTGAAATTGGCCGTGTACCAATAGGTTAACTAAAAATATATATTAATTTTCATATTTTATAATTGAAAGTGGACTCACTGGTTCTCGTTATAGAGAGGATTTTTGGACTTGTGTGTGGATGGGAGAGAAAGAGAATTAATGGAGATCTCCCTTGATTGTATGAAATGGATAGAAATAGACGTGTAAGTAAAATGAAAACTAATTAAGAGTAAATATTTCTAATTAATATTATATATACCGAAAATACTCCAAGTAATTTTAATGACTTAGATTAAATCTATCATTAAATTAAAAAAAAAAAGTGGAGTACTATAGACGAGCTCATATATTTAATGTCAAATGTATCTAAGGTAAAATTAGAACCGGCAGTCGATAATTAGGTGTAAAACCTACGGTGTTAGTAAATTTATTTTCAAGGAAAATTAGCTATATATCAAAGAATATTGTTAGCAAAGAATATTTAAATTACATTTATATCTTATGTTTGCAGTTGTTTCGAGTATATTTAAATTTATTTATGTCATATTTAAATTCGGTAATTTTTTTTCTTAGAGCATCTTACCTGCGGTTCATTTCCTCCCATATTCCATGAATAATGGTTTACATCAAACTTCAAAGAAAACAAAAATGAAATCCAAAAGAAAATAACTTCACAAAGTGGAGAGAAATATTTCTTCATTTTCCTCTCAAAAAATTAAATCAAATAATAAAAAAACTTCACAAAGTGGAGAGAAATATTTTTCATAAGGGCAATAAGTTTTTATGCAGAAAATATGCCAGTATTTCAGAAGTGTTAAAAATGATTTGCTCTGAATTATTTTATATACATATCATCACATCTATGTGATTACTAGATAAGACTCAAAAGAGTAATAAATTTATACGAAACTGAAATTTCACTTACCTTACTTTCTAAACAAAAGATAAATTGTAAACTAATTGTGTAAAAGATATTATATAGATCCAATAATAAAAAGAGTAGTATATAAATCAAATAATCAATTCTTATGTACACCTACAAGATGTATGGTGAGCAACACAATCTATAAAGGAACTAAATGAATTTCCCAAGATTCTTCCAGTCATCTATTTCATTTCCGTCACCTCTACAAAGAATAAACTAATTAATACACACACATGTGAACCGCCTCGGTGCTTCTTCTCTTCTTTTGATTAATGATATAGTGTATATAAAAACTCATGTGTCCAAAAATTTATTTGCTTGGGTCAAATGCGAGCTTTGTTTAATCGATCATTTGATTCGCTCTGTTATCTCATGTTGCAGCACTGAGCTTTTCCAGCTTGTAACTTGTTCCACATACAAATCATCTGCCGAGGCGATTGATAGTGTGCAGTAAAATAGTCGTCTATACAACCAAATTGGCAGTATTTGAAGCTATGAATGTATTGTACCGGTTTCGAACTGTTGAATTTTTCCACCCACATACCCATGCTCACATCTTCCATCTTAAATAACTGCACCAAAGCAAACATATTAGCATGTCAAAAAAAAAAAATCATACATATACAAATCAAAGGAACATCTAATTTTTATAATACTGCCATTGTAAACTTGGCTTAAACATTTCGGGCTACTTATTAGTTGTACTAGTTTAAGAATATCAAACATGATTGCCATATGTTATTTCACTGTCTTTTCTAGGCTTATTTTTGTTTAATTACATATTGGGTTATAATTAGGCGTTTGACATTAACCAAAAGCTGCAGATAATGAAGATAAATCAGTTCCAAGCGGCTTGATGCCATGAAATATGGTAATGTTTGAATAAAATTATATAAAATTAGCTTGAAAGTGGTGAGTCTTACTCTAAGCTTGTTGTTATCAAAATCCGATACGATAAAATGTGCTATATCAGATGATACAACATAGCCAGGGCCATTGGCATAAGGTGGGTAATCTTCCTCTGGCCATTCCTGCAAATTTTAAATAAAAAGAACAAATTAATTAAGAAAATTGTACATAAATGTTTTCCCTATAATGTCTAAAACAAATTGAACATAAAAAATACCTCATACGTTACTGCCCATTTCCCGCTTCTCAAGGGTTTATGATAATAATTTATGTTTCCAACATAAAGGCTTTTATGATCCGGCACTTTTCTCACTTCATTCAGTACCGAATCGATCCTCACAAATGTATCGTCATCGCATTTCATGACATATTTAGCCGAAACGACTTTTACCTACATCAAAATATCACAATAAGCCAAAATATAGAAAGTAATAATGCTAAAAGCTTAACTAAGTTGTGGAATGCGTAAATTTTTGAGTGAAGACCTACCCCATATTCACAAATGGCCACCGTTTTTAAGACTACAAGATCATAATTATCCAAAAATGGTACCAAAACAATATCACCAAAGAATTCCGCTTCTTTTTTCAACTTCATATTCACCTCATTTCTTCCATTCTGTAAAAAAAAAAACTCATTAAGTTAGAAACTCAAATACTTCCTTTATATATAGTTAGAAACTCAATATCGAACCTTAATCCTAGACAATTTCCATAATATAACATTATTAATAATTTAATATAATACAAATCATTACCAATGCAACAAAAAACCGTGCAACAACATTTTTTGATTTCCTGACAGCTGTCATCCAAGATTTCCTAACCGCCATTCTTTCCGCGAAATGATTTCCAGCAGAAAGAATTCCAATGAAAAGCTCGGCCGGCTCGTCAGGCAAGTCCGGCACCTTATATTGAGGTGAGAATTCAAGAAGGGTTTGAGGGGAGAAATTTGGGTGCGAATTTGGGAGAGACGCAACGAAAATCGAGTCGATGTCTATGTCTCCGTTTATTGAAAGCCCCGTTGCGTCTTCAAGAGTGAAACCCTAGATTTAGAATAATGCCAAAATTGTGTGGTTAAGACTTAATTAACCAAAATTTGCCATGTTTGATCTTAACTTGAGGGTACGCCTCAATTAAATCCAATTTGCTATTTCCATGCAATTATTCATGTTCAATTGACAAAATTAAATGAACTAGAGTATCAAACTCTTTTCAGTTAAATTGACCTAATATGGACTCATTATCAACACTTATCAATAGAATCAATTAATTCAAAACAAAAAAGCTACACAACATGACCAAAAAGTATGATGACAATCTGACTGGGTCTATAATGCAAACATAATAACTGAATGTAGTTAATTAAATAAATATATTTGCACTATAAATAAAACCCCATCAGGCTGTCATCATGCTTTTGGTTATTCTATGTAGAATTTTTAATCCAAAATGCTTAAACCAAGTTATAAAAGTAATAGGCCACCTCTAGCTAGCAACAAAAGTAATTACCGACTACTACACACCCAATAAAAAAAAAAAAAATAAACAATAATAATTATAAAAACTTACGGTGCGGTAAGGGAAAGAAGCCACGTGTCGGCCGTCCACACTGACATGATACCCTTCCAAACCGGCGGTTAACGTCAGAACAAACAATTTCCCCTCTTCAAACGGATAAGGCCACTCAATCGACACCTCATCATTCCTCCTTCGCCTGATCAACCGTTTCAACCACCAAGCTGGTTTCGAACCATCTGGTAATTGGTCGGATCCGTTGTGGATCCATTTCTCGCATTTCACTTGCCCATCAACTGTAAAAGATATAGTCTCATGTAAAAAAGTTTATTATGTACTTATTTTTTTTATGTGTAATATGTTGATTTTGTAAGTAGTATCAAGGTTAATATATTATACTAATGTTTGTTGTTTTTGTTGTATATGGTTTTATTTTCTTCTGGCTAGTTTTGGGCTTATTTAGACAATAGAAATTTACAGTAAGGGCTAGTTTGTGCAAAACTGAATTAAATTGAGGCTTAATTGCACAGCTGAAACTTCATTGGGGCATAATTTGAGGCTTAATGCCCTATTGAGGCTAATTTGGGACGAAAGCTGTACATTGCCAATCAACTGTTTGGTAGGAAAGAGTATAAAAGTGAGAGAAAAAATGTTAAGGGCGAATTAGTAAAATTAGCAAGATAAAGGTAGATTATATTATGAACAAATTATAAAGCATTTCTTTTCTGTATAAATGAAATTCCAGAGTGACTGGGACCTACTAGCTTCATAAAGTTAGGTACAATCTTTTTTAAGAATTATAACTTCTTTTAAATCTTTAATTATGAGAATCTACAAAGTACTTTACAACCAGCTCAGCCAATATATTTTAACATTAGCAAAAATCTTTATTATACTAAAGTTGGTTTAACTTTTAATTATAAACCTAAACCTATACAATTCACTGAGCTGACGCATCTATACAAATTTTAGAATAATTTTAATCCTTTTCACATTTAACTTATAATCTTCTAACAATAATATGTTTCAAACTTGGTATATTCAATTTATCACAAATTACCAAAAACTAAAATAATACCAAAAACTAAAATAATGTAAAATTGTAATAATTACCAGTCTCTTCATCATACTTAGATTTCCACCCCTCGCACCGAATCGAGCTTCCCCATTGCATCCTATAACAGCTATTCATCTCAATCACGGGCTTTTCCGTAAAATCCCCTTTTAATCTTGGGTTTAAGTGCAAAATTCGCGGAGGCTCTTCCCCATCCACCATTTCCATACCCAAAAGCTCCATCATGAATTGAGACACCATTTTCCCCTTCTCTTCTTCTCTCAAAGCGGATATTTTTGGGTTTATTTCTTCATGAGCGTATCTTGGTCTTGCTACAATTGTTATGTGGGACCCGATTGTCAGACCGCATGGGAGCGGCATTAAATGCTTGGACCGGGTGAATTGGGCTCCTGTGAGGGTTAGTGAAGAAGGGCATTTTGGGAAAGTTCGGGTTGTTTGTGGTGATGGTGCGATGGATGGTGGTGATGCTTTTAGTTCTTCTAGAAGCTTCGTGCCTGATTAATTTAAAAAAAATAACTAATTAGTTAGGGAAAATTCTCAAAAACAAGGGAATTAAGTACCAATTACCATATTCGTTAATTTGCTTAATTTCCCATATAATCATGACATATCTTATGAGATTTAGATGGTAGTTAAAGCAAGAAAAAAGAGAAAATTTAATACCTATTTGCCATGCATCAAGTGCAGATTTATCAAGATCAGAAGAAGTCGGTCCAGTTCGGTTGAACTGGAGAGAAGAGACGGCGAGAGGAGCCCTACTATGCTGACGTGGCAGGCGGAGCCGGCGAGGGAGCTTGGAAGGACGAAAAGGGGAGAATATCTCTTGTGTGTCCTTCTGCGTGGCAAGTCGTTGCGTTAGAACCACTCTGTTTGCTGTGGATTGAGACGGGATCCGGTGTGAGAGAAAGGGGAGCTCCCATAGAAAGAGGAAGGCCAAGTAGAGTAGAGAGAGGGTCAGAATGATTTGGGCTTGTTTTTTCTTCATTTTTAGTTTGTTCAAGCTTCAGAATTGTGTGTGAAGAGAGTGGGGAAGAGGAAGAAGAAGAAGAGAAGAGCGGTGAGAAAAAATGGAATAGAAGGAGAATTAGAATTAGAAAAGAAAAAGAGCCGTTTGAAGTGGTTCCGAATGCTCTACAATAACTCTGTACAATCATTACACTGTTAGAGAAAAATAAGCTGAATATGGTAAATTGTAGATGAATTCGTCATAAATTGTAGGGGATTTGACCCGTTGAAGTGTATTTGGGTTCAAAAATGGAAGAAGACAACGGGCAGGTCGACCCTTTAAGATCTGCTGAAAAATCACATAACAGCAAACACAAAACCATCCAATTAAAATGCAGACTGGCATTACGTGGAGAGCTATGATTGATTAGAGTAGAAAGTAGAGGATTACGCTTCTACACGAAGCAAGTGGTGAGAGTCGCTTCAGTCGACTGGAAGAATTAATTGAGCTGGAAGAAATATGGAATTAGTCTGAAATGAAATGCTGACGCGCTTAAGAATCCTCAAAACACGGCGGCGTAGAATTGGAATGACCCTAAACTATATTTTCATCTTTTTTATTTAAATTTTCTTTGTATTTTAAAGGAAAACTAGAGATTGCCTACATTGGATCTCATTTTTGTATCAATATTAATCCGTTTCTACAACTGTCATGTTAGCAATACTTAGCATAACATTAAGAATTTTGATATAAAACAAGGGGTATTTACAAAATTCTCTTGAGTATTTAGTGAGTTTTCAGTACAGCTGTGTTTGGGGTAATCTTGCATAAATCAAAAGTGAGCAAATGATTGGTGCATTAGGCCCTGATTGTTGGGTCGGTGTGAACAAAATAATAAGAGGTGCCAATTAGATACAATCTGTTTCTCTTTAATAATAATATTATACAAAGAATGTTCTAATGATTATATCTTGTTCGCTGATTCTCCATAATAATATTCTAATCTATTTTACTCCTCCGTTTAGAATTAGGTAAAACAGGTATTGCTTATCAATTTGTGGCTTGTTCCAAATCAGACGAAAATTTAGGTTGTTTTGGACTTTAGATCCTTTGAATTGAGCCTAGTTGAAATTCAGTTCAAACTTTATAATAAACGAGAGATTATCTCGCTCCGCTTCGATATTATAGTAATAATATATTTTCATTTGCAGTTTTTTGTTCTCACTTTCAATCTGAGTAATCTGAGTAAATTGTTTCTAGAACGAAGCTTTTTATCTCATTGCATGCAACAATTGAGAAAAGTAATTTAATGAAAGATTGACCAAATATATATTTTTTATTTTAATTCATATATTTACATGAATATGAGTAATTTATTCTCACTTTTAATCTGAGTAATTTGTTGATTAACTCCTTTCCAACATTTTTTTTTCTTATTTTAAGCCAAAATAAATATTAGAATTAACTACTTCAATATTTATTTTTTTCATCATCTATTTTGTAAAACATATGTTTTCTACTCATTATACTTTTCATTATTTAACTCTATTGATGTTAGTACAAATATTGTTTTTAGATTTAGGATAAATTTTGCACACAAAAAAATTTCAATTTTGTTCTTCTTTTTGCAATTATTAGACATTTATAGTTGGAGCCAAACACTTAATTCTGTGGCAGTCAAAACTTGGTGTTGTGATCGTTATTTGATTAAGATAATGATGTATATTGGATTGAACAAAAAATATTATAATCTTGATATATAATAAGAGTCAGAAATAATGTTAGAAAAATTCAATTATGATCTTTTAGAAGAACAAAGATGTGTACTGAGTAAAAGTTCATAATTTTGTACTCTATTTGACTCACTATATCTTTAAAATAAAAAATATATATAATTAATTATCTGATTAACGGTAAAGTACACTAAAAAATGGGGGTAATGCTATTTCGAGGGCTATATTTGCTTCGTCGAGGGCAATTAAAATTTTTTTTTGTCTAATGTCAATTTTATCCTTATTTATTATGGTCAGGATTCATGTTAATTTATTTCATTACATATTTATCCTTCCTAATAATTAAATGCTAATCTTATAAAATAGAAAACAAATAACTCATGATTGTACTGTCTCTATAATTCATTTTTATAAGAAGAAAATACAAGCTAATAATATAATCAGATTTAATTAACACTAATAAGATTTTTTTCAATTATTGAATATCTTCTTATTAAGATAACCAGCCTTTGTGCCACTAAACTAACGAAAATAATTTCCTATTTGTGATGCAATCTTTTGATTTGAGAAATGTTGTTAGGATTGATCATAATTCAAGAGTTTAATGAAAATAATACAATACTAAAACACACCAACATTCAAATACCAAAAATTGGTTCCATAAAAAATAATTAAACGAAAAGTCTTAAATTATTCTCTCATGCAAAATAAAGCCAACAAAATTGTTACTCATAGAAAACACAATATAATAATATTTTATTCTCTCATCTAAGGCTCACAGTAAGTTCCGATTCAGTTAATCTCTGATAAAACGAATGACCGAAGATATTACTAGAAGGCGCATGGTTGTGGTTACTCTTTTTAATTTCAATACTCCATTGGCCATCAAGTTTTCTCTTTCCATAAATTTGAAATGGGCAATTCATTAAACGCGTTGTGGTTGTTCTTTTTCTTTGTTCGAGTGGTATGTTACGAGGATCATGGTAGGAACCACCTCTGTCACAACGCAAATAGACATACTTGTCTTTTCTCGAGGAATCGATTGACAGAGCATAACCATTATTCCGATAAAAAGCTCGGACATTCTCGACTAACTCTTCAGATGATTCGAAGTTACGATTAACTAGCTCTTCAACTGTATTCATAATCTGTAAAATAAAATATAAAATAGCAACGAATTCATTATCTAAAATTGAATATATTGACATCTAAAGAAAAAAAAAATTGGGTCAATTAATAGTTCAAGATTTAGCTTGTTTTCTAAGAAATTATAATGTTTCTCTTGTACATCCTAATTTTGCTGGTGATATGTCAAATGAGTACTAAGAACTTATATTAAAAGGAGAACAAATTCAAGACAAATTTTTGAAAGAAAAATGGAGAAACAAGTAGAAAAGACAGAGAGATAACAGCCCAAAGATTGTTTAATTTAGATTATAGATTTTCATATATCTTATAAAAATGAATTATAGAGACAGTATAATCATGAGTTATTTATTTCCTATTTTATAAGATTAGCATTTAATTATTAGGAAGGATAAATATGGAATGAAATAAATTAGTATGGATCCTGGCCATAATAAATAAGGGTAAAATTGGTATTAGACAGGAAATTTTTTAAATTGCCCTCGACGTAGCAAATATAGCCCTCGAAATAGCATTACCCAAAAATGGTGTTGGTGAGGAGTAAGTAGGTTTTTTCATCGGACACGCATGGTATGGTGTAATGATAATTTATGACTTGTGAGTATCATAGAAAGAAAAATGGGTAGAAGGATTTTTCCGGTTTGTAGTTACATTTTTAGTCTTACATGACTTTGCTCACATTTTCAAATCTCTTTATTTTGCCTATATCCTACTATTTCTTGTGCACTTCTATTAAATCCTGCCACATGTCAGATGCGCAATACATCTACTTTGACGTGACGGATTAAATCTAATCCAACACATATAAATCCATTAAAGATTAGCCACAAAAAATCAATAAGGTTGAATCTAATCCAACACATATAGGTCCAATAAAGAACATGCACAGAAAATCGAAAAAGGTTGAATTTGATCCAACACATATAGGTCAATTAAAGAGCAGCCAGGAGAAATCGAATAGGTTGAATCTGATCCAAGACATATAGTTCCATTAAAGAGCAGTCACAGAAAATCAAAAAAAGGGAACAGGTGTCAAATTTTTTCCAAAACACACTTTATATATATCATGGTTCCTCTGTGTATACTCATGTGTTCAAGATGAGAAGTCACATTGATTACTTAGAGAGACTTGGTTCGCGTATTCCAAGGGAATTCGCGACTGACATGATTCTTGGATCGCTTTCTCCGAGCTTTGATTTGTTCATTACTGAATATCATAAGCGTCAGATAGAGACGACGATCACGGAATTGCATAAGATGTTTAAACAGGCAAAGAAAGACATAGAGGCAAAAGTTGTCATTGATGCCCTTAGAATTGAAAGGGAAAGGGAGTTGAATAGACATGCCGCATGGGAGAGCTAGATCAAGAGTGATGGCAAAGAGTTGCCTAAACCTGAGGAATCGGAAGAAGTGATTGCATGTTCTATACGTGATCACTGGAGAGGAGGATGTAAGATATGTCAAGAAGAAGAATCAATGACTGCCATTTCAGATATTCCTCTTCCTAAATCTCTACTTGGATATTGGATATCCATTGTAATTCTCACATTTTGAATGTGCAGGATATTACTCAGAAGTAGAAGATTAGCTAGAGGAGAAGTCAACCTAGAAGTGGGGAATGAAGCAAGAGTTTCTACATTAGCTCTAGTATTTTATTGACTTGGCCATTGTGGACTTGTAATAAAATAAATGTTATTTCTACATTAGCGTTAAAGTGGTTGTAAAATTTATTATTTGGAATAATAAACTTTTCCTAGATTTGTCTATTTGAAATGTTCACTTAGAAAATAACCTTTATATGCTAAATAATAAGTCCATTGATTCCATACTTCTAGCAATATCATCTAAGTTACAGAATGAGAATCGCATTTCTAAACTCCACCTTATGTGGAACGTTAGACTCATTGGATCTAGGATCAATTGAGACGTGCAAATTTTATTTATCAAACAAGATGATAAGAATAGGCAACCATCACAAAGTTGATGGGTTAGTTTATTGAGTCTCATGCATATAGATGCATGAGAGACAAAAAGCAAGCCGGCTATAAATAAGGAATATTCCATATTAAAGTGTTTTAAGTAAAAGATTTACTTAATGAAACACAAAATGTTTGAAATGTTCAAAGCATTTAAGAATGAAATTTGATATCGCCTTGACAAGATAATAAGAGCACTTCGATCAGATCGAAGTGGCAAGTATTTGAGTCAATAGTTTGACAATTATCTTAGAAATTGTGAAAAAGGTTTCACAGTTAATTCTATATGTAGCATCTCACGATGTGCACATAAAGATGACACTTATTGGATAAGATTCAGTCTATGCCTCCGAGACTCTTATAGGTTTATACTCTTGCATATACTAAACACTGAATATCATAAGATTCAAAAGGACACCATATGTGATATGGGTTTGGGAAAGTCCCAAGTTGTCTTTAAAGGTTGAAGTATGACTCGTGTCAAAAGATTTGACAATGTCAACACAACAATCTTTCTGGAATATCAACTCGATATTATTTTACATCCATTATGAGTTCAAATTATTTGCTACTCATAATTCAGACTTCTTTAAAAGAGATCTTATCTCCTAAAGAAGCAATAGGAGTGTAATACATCTCGAAAGGTTTGAGATCCGCATACTAGTGATGAACCATTAATGAGGCTATCAAGTAGTTGATAAGGCTATACTTGAAACATAAGGTCCTCCTCACAGACCTGGTAGACATTAGGTTGAGAGATATGATCTCTCATAAAAGATGCTCATAGAGGATGAGTCGACTTTCTACCGAGTAGACTGTGAAGAGACAATGCTCTCAAAATGGTTAGACTATGAGAACTGAGATGCAACGCATATACAAGCAGTCAAGTTTAGAACTTGATTGGAGTATCCAATGGCTTGATGATCATTGCATACAGTACATGAATATATAAAAATAGCAAAGAAAGTAGCTATAGTATGGGCTATAGTAAAAAGATTTTCTCACTCGTTGCTATTACGAATTCTAACTTCCATAGCACAATGCGATTGTGAATGATAGAATAAAAATATAAAACTCACATTCCTTTATAGGAACTTTACTGTGGATGTATCTTTGATACATGACAAGAGTTTTATCGCAAGAATTCTGAAAGGTTACAGGCTTCGAATTCATGAATGCATTAAAGCAAGCATCTCAGGATGAATCTATTTGACAAAGTAAATTGAAGAATTTGACATAATCGAAATAGATAAGACCACATCGGTTTCAAGAAATTCAGTGGGAGTATGACAGTCTTCTAGTGTTACAACAAAGAACCTTAACCATCCTAATAATTGGGAGTTGAAGTCTATGTAGACTTATGGTTGTAAGATAAAATATAGGGAAATTCTTTAAAAACCCCCTAACTTTTTTGGATATTATCAAAAACCCCCTATCTTTTTTATTTCTTCAAAAACCCCCTATAAAGCACATGGAATTTTTTTTTTAGCCCCTATGGGGTTAAGTTAAACCTTTTCCATCCATTCAATTTTTGCATTGACCAAAATACCCTCTATTTATTTTTATATTATATTTAATTCAATTAAAAAATATAACAAAAAATTAATGTTTTTCAACATAATATAAATATTATATTATATTATTTTATGCTGCATTAGTTAATTTTTTTATTATATTATATAATTTTATGTTGCATTAGTTTATTTTATAGTATTATATTACATGAAATATTTTCTCTTTTTTATTTGTATATTATAATTTTATTCTCAGTAAAATATTATTTTTTTATTATTATTTTTTATGTTTTTTAAAAAATAGTTTCTGGAAAAAAAATCAGTAAAAATTCTAAATTATTTTTTTAAAAATATTTGTTTGAATTTTTTTATAAGAATTTTTTTTCAGAATTTATTAATTTTTTCAGAATTTATTAATTAATGCATCATAAAATAATATAATATAATATTTATATTATATTGAAAAATATTAGTATTTTTTATTATATTTTTAATTTAATTAAATATAGTATAAAAATAATATAAAAATAATTAATAGAGGGCATTTTGGTCAATAAAAATTAGAATGGATGGAAAATGTTTAACTTAACCCCATAGGGGGTAAAAAAAAAATTCAAGTTGATTTATAGGGGGTTTTTGAAGAAATGAAAAAGATAGGGGGTTTTTGATAAAATCCAAAAAAGTTAGGGGGTTTTTGAAGAATTTCCCTAAAATATATTAGTAAAATATTGAAAGAATTCAATACGCAAGAAATGTTCTTGCTTACGGTGGTCATATGAATGATGAAAGACATACAAATGAGATTCTATGCCTTCAGCCATATATTGAAGTGTTCAATATGCAAGAAAGAGTTCTTGCTTATGGCATTCACTTGAACAATACAAGAATATAAGAATTAGATTCTATACCTTCGATCATATATATTGAATATTCAATATGCAAGAAAGAGTTCTTGGTTTTGACACTAATATGAGCAATGAAAGGCACATGAATTGGATTTTATACTTTCAACAATATATTGAAGGGTTCAATATGCAAGAAAGAATTCTTGCCTATAACGTTCATACAATGAAGACATATCATCCGTTTATTGAAAGGTTCAATATACAAGAAACAGTTCTTAGTAATGGGATGAATAAGATTCTTCAAGCCATACAATGTATTGTGCAATATGTTTGGAGCATAAGAGAGCAAATGAAAGTCATTTGATGACGTGAAAAAATTTCTAAGTTCTTATGAAGAACTAAGATATCCCGATCTATTAGAAGCTAGGTAGAGGTAAGAGATTACACTTTCCTAACATGGATCATTATCGCAATTCATTTATTTCCAAATAAGGTACTGTAACTGAAACAAGACCATATTGTCGCTTTAGAAGCGGACAATAGGTATGCTTGGATCAAGCACTTCATCTTGGAACTTGGAGTAGTCCCGATTGCTCTTAAGGCCTGACGATCTATGTTATGAACAAAGAGTCGCTCAGAATAGAGCAACAAGGATACATGCGCCTGTTTTAGAAGTTATCGACTAATGATACAGATCAATAGTAGTCCTTATAAGTTTGCAATGTAAATTTCTATAATTTGATAGGCATACATTGTCCGCTAGTAGAACATGAAGGCCATGTTGCCTAATGAGCATTGGATGCTTAAGATTGACCTAGTGCAAGTGAGAGACTGAAGGAATTATGCCAGATATTCTAAACCGTCTCTAGTGATATGTAGGATGTTTATAGAGATAAACATACTTCAGGAAGAAGCTACATATCCACACTAGTATATTCGTAGACGGCATGATTATGTTCTGTTGATCATGGACATAGGGATGTCAAGTCTGGAATATAGGTACGTGTTAGAGAACACGTACTGGACTGACCACACTATGAGATATGCACGGTATATGTCATTAGTGATTCTCATATGAATAGTGTGCTTGTTCCTACGACCTGAGGTCACCATGGATTCCTGTATGTGGAACTGCATAATTTAATATGATCATACATCATCCGTAACGGGACGATCATTAGGGTCATCATTAGGTATGCACTGAATCATGACGAGAAATGTGAGTGACCAAGATGGGATTTGTTCCTCTCATTGAGAGGGAAATATCTCTGGGCCCCCTGATGAACTAGGACTGAAGGAAATGCATGGCCATACTCAAAATGGATTAACATGTGTTGTTAATATCATTTTGTATTTACTCGGTCTAATTCTCGATCAGGAAAAAGACTTTGATCAAACTCAAGGATGACATATTACCGTGCCTTGTGATCAAGACGTATATCGTAGAACAAAAGGAATAAGCAAACGTCTATTCAGACAGGTTTATGATCGCTGATCATTTCATTTAACATGAGTAGTCATGACACCAGTCTAGAGATTACTCATGACTTACGATCTTTAGAAGATCGTTGCCAACGTTAAATGGAACCTACACGGTCACACATAGAACAACGTCTAGCAGGGAAGAAAATGCTCTCAAAATAGCTATACATATTATGTATAAATTGGTGAAGGAAATAATCAAACATTAGATGTTTGATTGTGCAAAAAACAGCCTTATTCCGTTCCCAATAGAAACGGAATAAGTGATTCCTTGGCAGCCAAGGTTTCACATATAGAATGCAGTCTTATTCGGTTGTTGACGGAATAACCCCATCGACAACGGAATAGGTCTGGAATTAGGTTTTTAGTTATGGTAACTGACCAATCCTTCGCCTATCTCTCTAGTATAAATAGAGGGACAGCCTACCTCTATTAGACACACAATATGGAGCCTCTAGACGGCTATAATACAAAGAGAGAATTTGTGAGAGCCTCCTGAAAGTATTTCTGGACTCATCTAGCCGAGTCCGGTTATTCCGACTGTTCGAAGTTCGATGTGGATACGAGTAGAGATCTCCTGCCTTGGAGATTAGCGAGCAATCAAGTTCTTCGTCCCTAGAAAGAGCAAGAAGGTTCGCAGAGTCGAGTTTCAAAAGCCAGGAAGGAGAAGGAAGCAAGACGGAAGTTCGTTCAGACCTACATCCGCTTCTCTCTTCCGGATCAGGAAGATCCGAGATATAAATTTTAATAGCATAATCTCGTACATTTATTTCCTTTAAGATGATCCTAGGGAGGGTTTAACCTGTAGGTTCCACTGCGCATGTAACGTACATGGCTACGGGTTTCCCAACAATAGGCCCATTAAAGAGCAGCCACAGAAATCGAAAAAGGGGGAGACGTGTCAAATTATATATATATTTTAAAAATAATATTTTTTAAAAAAAACCAAAACAATATATATTCAAAATGTTATACATATAATAGAAAATAAGATCTAAGAAATTCAAAACAATACATATTTAATCCAAAACATTATATAAATATCCAGAACAATATATAAGAAATCCATAACAGTAATACATAAAATTCACTTGAGCTAAATTCATTTGTAGTCATGGACTGGACTAGAGGAGGGCAAGCGGGGTCTTAGGCCTCCCTATAAATTTGAAATGTCAATACTAGTTCTTGAGAATTTAATTTTGATCCTTCAAATTTTTTATTTCGCTTCTTTTATGTGCAATACATTGAAAGCTTTGAATAAATAATTAAAAAACAAGGTTCTATATGCAAAATAAAAAAGTTAATCCTATAAAAAGTGAAAGTAGCATATCTGACAGAAGTCATTGTTTTCAAAAAGTGGTGAATGATGATACTCTGCGGTAAGTTAAAAGTATATATGAATTATAGTTTATACGAAATGTTAATTGCTTCATATAATTTAATTCAAAGAGCCAATTTTTGATTATTTACAAATTGTATATTTGAGTTTGCATTTAAAGCTTGAATGTAATGATTACTTGTTAATAAATACTTTATATATATATATATATATATATATATATATATATATATATATATATATATATATATATAACCTATATATACAATTTAGATGATCTATTATATGAGAAGATTTTCTATTATTAGTTGCATTTTGTAATATCGCATAATTATAAAAATCTCATCTTTTTAATTATTTGAAATAAAGTGTTTTATTTAATAAAAAGGTTAAAAGAATAATTTCTATTATCAATAGTATGTTTTTTTGGTATATTCATGTCCAATCACCGATAATTCTTATTTATTCTAACGATCCGTAGTAAATAGTAGTTATTATTCTAACAAATTTATTAGATTAGTTCAAAATAATAACAAGTATTTAAGAGAGAAAAAACTTATTTTTAGTCACTAATTATATATATATTTTTTGGCTATTATATATATAGTCCCCCCCCCCCCCCCCGCGGCCAATACTAATTCCTGGTTCCGTTCCTGTTTGTAGGATTAAACTAATCATATTTGAAATGCTTCTTGACTTTGATCGCGGTGCCTTTGATGAGAAACCGGATGAAGTGAGATTTACTGAAGAGATAGAGGAATTGGACTTTTTTTTTTTCAAGCATTTTTTCCGAAAAAAATGAAGCCAATAGCACTGCTTTGCAAAAAATTAGCTAACTAGCACTACCGCCATCTCTTGTGGCGGTAGAGACCTTCTACCGCCAGCACCAATGGCGGTAGTGCCTAATTTTTTGCATTTTCCGTCAAACAAGGTAATTAGATACAAATTAGCCTCTACCGCCAGGCCATCTGGCGGTAGTGGCAGTGTTGTAATTTTTTTCTGATCCAATCGGGTATCAAACCCGTTATAAAAAAAAAAAAAGGAAAAATACCTCTACCGCCAGGTCATCTGGCGGTAGTGGCATTGTTGTAATTTTTTCTGATCCAATCGGGTATCAAACCCGTTAAAAAAAAAAAAAAAAGGAAAAATACCTCTACCGCCAGGCCATCTGGCGGTAGTGGCATTGTTGTAATTTTTTCTGATCCAATCGGGTTTCAATCGGGTATCAAACCCGTTAAAAAAAAAAAAAAAAGGAAAAATACCTCTACCGCCAGGCCATCTGGCGGTAGAGTTGGGGCAATATAACCCACCCGCCCCCTGTCTCCCCCCCATTTCTCCCCCAAACAGCCGAAAAAAAAAACCCAAAAAAAAGAGCGAAATTTCTGCGAAAATAGAAGAAAAATTTGTGGAAATTGAAGCGAAAGGAGTAAGATTTGTAGAAAGAATAAAGAAGAAAATAGAGTGAATTCAACAAAGGTTAGATGTTTTAGTTTGTTTTTGAGTTTAGGGTTTAGGGTTTAGGATTATTTGTTTAAATTGATAGAAATTAGTATGAAATAAGTTTGAGTTTGTTGAAATTAGTTGTATTTCTTTGAATAGATTGCTTCAAATTGGTTAGAATTAGTTTTATTTTGAGTTTTTAATTAGGATTTTTTGTTTTGAGTTTTTAATTAGTAATTTTTTTGTTGTTGATTTGTTTGTAGAAGGAGAGGAAGGAGAAAGAGAAGGAATTGCAAATTTTTTGCAATTGAAATTTGAGGTAATTTTTTTTTTCATATTTATTGGTATATTATTTAATTACGTTAATTGAATGTATTTATTTTTTAAAAAAATTCATATTGTATTTATATATGATTTGTTTTAGTGTAATTTATTTTTTTTACTTGTTATTTAAATTATTTATTAGTAATTAATTTTAGTAGTTATCCAACCGTATCGTTCTCATCCGGATCATCGAAGATGTTTAAAGCATCCGGACTAGTGCCGAGGGGAGGAGTCGGTCGTCCGAACTTGAAACGCGTCCAAGCCCACATCTGAAGTAACATAATACAACCCCCCATATTCTTCCGTTCAGGCGCCGTACTCTTGCACAACTCCCGGTATAAATATCCTAATACCGCACTCCCCCATGCCCATTCATCTAATCTCTCCAAATCCTCTAAAAATACCAGTGGAATTGCCGATATACTATCGCCCGACGGGTCCGTGAATAGAATATCACCGCATAAAGCAAGTATATATGCGCGGCAATATTGTTGTACCGTCAACTCAGGGGCTCCGACCTCCAAATTAGAGAAATTCTGGGTAAACCATCTTCTTTTAAGCAATACCGCGCTATCATGCCGGTAATCATTTATCTCGGGTGTTATCCCCAATAAATCCGTAATTTTTTGGCCCCAATTCACATCTTTATTACTTACACACATGGCCGCTCCATCGACTCTCAAACCCAATAAACACGACACATCCTCTAATGTAATCGTCATCTCCCCGTGTGCCATGTGGAACGTGTGCGTTTCTTTTCTCCACCGTTCTTGCAATGCGGTTAAACAAATACCGTCTAACGGTATATATCCAATCTTCGCTACTTGGAACAAATTAGCCCTTTTTAGATAAGGGATATAAAGGTCGTTCCAAGGCACCTTCATAAAAGAAAGCAAAAATAATAAATATATTTGGAAGTAATATTTTATATTATATAATTATAAAATAAGTACCGCAAGACGATGTTGCCTGAAACGGTAGGGTTCGAATGATATCAAGCCTTCTTCTCTCGTAAACTGGCTAGTCCTATGTTCGGCTTGTAGTGTGTTGAGCGAATATGGCGGAGAATTATTTTCATCAATCATACGACTTTTTCCTTTATCCGGTCGACTAGGTCGACTAGGTCCGCCTCTAGATGCCATCGGTCACTATTTTCTAAAAATTAAAATAATAAAATAATTATTAAAATGAAGTTAAAATTTGCAATTCCTTCTCTTTCTCCTTCCTCTCCTTCTACAAACAAATCAACAACAAAAAAATTACTAATTAAAAACTCAAAACAAAAAATCCTAATTAAAAACTCAAAATAAAACTAATTCTAACCAATTTGAAGCAATCTATTCAAAGAAATACAACTAATTTCAACAAACTCAAACTTATTTCATACTAATTTCTATCAATTTAAACAAATAATCCTAAACCCTAAACCCTAAACTCAAAAACAAACTAAAACATCTAACCTTTGTTGAATTCACTCTATTTTCTTCTTTATTCTTTCTACAAATCTTACTCCTTTCGCTTCAATTTCCACAAATTTTTCTTCTATTTTCGCAGAAATTTCGCTCTTTTTTTTGGGTTTTTTTTTCGGCTGTTTGGGGGAGAAATGGGGGGGAGACAGGGGGCGGGTGGGTTATATTGCCCCAACTCTACCGCCAGATGGCCTGGCGGTAGAGGTATTTTTCCTTTTTTTTTTTTTTTTAACGGGTTTGATACCCGATTGAAACCCGATTGGATCAGAAAAAATTACAACAATGCCACTACCGCCAGATGGCCTGGCGGTAGAGGTATTTTTCCTTTTTTTTTTTTTTTTAACGGGTTTGATACCCGATGACCTGGCGGTAGAGGTATTTTTCCTTTTCTTTTTTTTTATAACGGGTTTGATACCCGATTGGATCAGAAAAAAATTACAACACTGCCACTACCGCCAGATGGCCTGGCGGTAGAGGCTAATTTGTATCTAATTACCTTGTTTGACGGAAAATGCAAAAAATTAGGCACTACCGCCATTGGTGCTGGCGGTAGAAGGTCTCTACCGCCACAAGAGATGGCGGTAGTGCTAGTTAGCTAATTTTTTGCAAAGCAGTGCTATTGGCTTCATTTTTTTCGGAAAAAATGCTAGAAAAAAAAAAAAGTCGAGGAATTGAACTGGCTGAGAGAAGGTGATATGGCGAAATTGAGAGCCACACATAGACATAGTGTTTCTCATGCCAGCGGGCCGGCTTTTGGGCATTTCGTTGATTTTCTTTTGTGCAGGCATTTTTATAAGCTTTGTTTTTTTTCTTCTTTTCTTTTCCTATTAGTTTGATTTGATGTATAGGTTTATTTTGTTTATCTTTTTCTTTTTTCAATAAGCTGATATAGAAATTTGCAAAACTCTTTTTATTCATAGTTATTTTTTCTTTTGGAAGGGTGATGCAAAAACCATCTAGAAAATCCTAAAAAATATTTTATTCGCTACAGTAAAAAAATTAGAATGACAAATTTCCTCCTAATTAATGACCTATTATGGAAAGGGGGATATCACGTATGCCCTCCCAAAACTTCAAAATATCAAATTTACCCTTCCAAAATCAGAAATATCATATGCACCCTTTGAAATTTCAACAAATATCAAATTTAGACAATATATCACTTCCATCCATATTTTCCATTAAATATAACAGATTCTATATGAATTTACATTTTTGCCCTCCTATCTTTCTCTCTACCTTTCCTCTCTCAAAACAGAGGAAATAAAAATCTCTCTCTCTCTCTTAGATGATCTTTTTTGCACAAAAAGAAAAAAAAATGTTAGAGAGGTGGATACTATAAGTTTGTTTTTATCCATTCTTTTTTGTCTTGCCAAAAAACTGATCTCAAAGCCGCAATTAAAAAAAAACAGTTATTATTCCTTGCATATATATTTTATGTACTTACCCATATGTGCTCAACAAAATAGGAGCTTCATACAAAAGGAATCTAGATATTAGATATTTCTCTTTCCATGATAAATTAATCTTTTCTATTCTTCATTTTTTTTGATGGAAAAAAAAAGAAACAAGAAAGAAATTAGGGAAAATGAGGATGTATAACATGTGTTGCTTTTATTAAATTGTTTGGAAGATGGATTACTATTCTATGACTAGGTTCATTGGTTGAGGAATAGAGATGAGTAAGAAGCAAGGAGTGGGAAGTGGAGAGTGGAGTGGAGCAAAGAGATGGTTAAGAGAGGCAGGGTATATTTGTCTCATTTATAAAAAATTTAATGATAAATCATGATTACTTGACTGATGTAATGAAAATTTAGTAATTTGGGTAAATTTGATATTTTACGTTTTGTATGGGTAATTTGATATTTGTTGAACTTTCAAAGGGTAAATATGATATATCTGATTTTGGAAGGGTAAATTTGATATTTTGAAGTTTTGGGAGGGTATACGTGATATTCCCTCATAAACAAGATTTTTTTTTTATACCATTTTTTTCAAAAATAAACCAGCAAATACCACTCCTTCCAAAATAATGTGGTATCTACCATTTCCGCCACTAAACAGATATTATTCCGCCACTAGTAGTGGCGAAACATGTGGATTTTATAATTTTTCAAAAATGGGATTAATTAGTGAAAAAACGTGTTCCGCACTCCCACTGGCGGAACAGGAAAAAAAATAATTTTTTCTCAGGAATTTTTTTTTCATGTTCCGCCACTACCTAGCGAAACAGTGTTTTCCGCCACTACCTGTGGCGGAACAGCATTTTTTTACACTAATTAACCCTGTTTAACCAGCCAATTTGTTCCGCCACTAGTAGTGGCGGAAATGGTAGTTATCCCATTATTTTCAAAACAGTGGTAAGTATTGAATGTTTTTGAAAAAAATGATATATAAAAAAAAAAATCCATAAACAAGGGGATACATGATTTTAGGGCTGGCCTTTTGGCTGGTTTATTCAAGAGAGATGAAATACATGTTTGATAATTTCATTTTACGATTTCCCAAAAATCTCAAATCATAAGTTCATAACATATCAAACTAAGAATAAATCTTGGATATAATCATGCAGAAAATATAAAAAATGAGAGATTATCACTTTAACAGGCTCAATTTGTTAGGCTGTTGCCAGAATCTACACAAACACAAAATACCTGTTATTTTTCTGTTTTGGTAGGTTGCCAACAAATCATCACAAAAAATGCAATGAACCACTTCACGCACACACACACACACAAAATGGTATATTCGTTTTTGGTAAGTAGCCCATTAATCAGTTAGACTGATAGAACAAAACCATCATCACATCGAAATAAAATATTGACATTCAAATTCTAACAAAGCTTATTCTAAGTCCATCACAATATATCCATCATTTCATTCAGCAATGCATCAGCACTTAAAAAACTAGGCAAGCACCACAAATCAACAAAAAAAGAAAGAAAATAAAACATCACAAAAACAAGTCTACTAAGCATCATCATTGCATCAAACACTTGAATAATCATATAGGCTAAGTGTAGTATTGCCAACCAAATATTGATTTTTATCAAACTAATATACTAATTTTTATTGCTTTAAAAGTTGCAGCAACTTGATCTGGCTGCAGCTTCAGTAGTGGCCTGATTTGCATCGGTTTTGCTGATTTTCAAAGGTTGAGACTGCATTTAAGAAAAAAATATTTAAAATAATTTAATTAGAATATATAAAATATGCAAAAATATAAGATTTTTCTTCAAATATAATCAAAATATATAAAATTTGCAAATCAGCTGTGGCCTTAAAACACAGGGACTTAGCAGTTTAGGCATAAACCCGCATAACACAGGGACTTTTTTGCAAATTTCCCTTAAAATATGCAAATATATGATTATTATTATTTTTAAATAAATAAAGTACCTCAGCAGGTTTTGCTTCAGTTTCAGTGGTTAATCTATGTTTGATGTCTCTTGCAATAGTAAAGAAAACCTGCTCCACATTGAAGTTCGTTTTTGCACTCTGAAATTACACAAAAGTTATAAAAAAAATAAAATAAAATAGGGCCAGTAAGTTATTCATATAGCATACTTGAAATTTATGTGATCAAATTTATTAACTAATTTCCAAACTAAGGCAATTTGATTGTTTCAGTAACATATTTGCTTAACATATTTGCTGCTTAATTGCTTAAACAAGGTTAAAGTATGCTTAAATATCAAGATATGGGCAAGAAAATAAATATATTTTAAAAATAAAAGATGTAATGTGCAAAAATGAAATTTAATTTTTAAAAAACTTACAGTTTCGAAAAATTTGATGCCATACTCATCAGCAAGCTGCTGACCTCGCGATGTTGGTACAGCCTAAAAAATAATTAAAAATAAAAAAAGTAAGAATAACTCAATTTTGAAATGTTGAAATAGAAAATTATGATAAAAATATAAGGGATAAATGCCACCGTTAGTCCATGTACTCTAATTGGATTGCAATTTAGTCCCTCTATTATTGATTTCAGATTTTCAATCTTTGATTTATTAAACAAGCACAATTAGTTCTTGAATCAGTGACTAATCATGCAAAAGTACATGAATCAAAAAGTTCAAATTAATAATACAGGGACTAAATTGCAATCCAATTAAAGTATAGGGACTATTATAAATTATATGTTTATGATGGAAGTTAGAACACAAAATCCTTGACATTCAAAAATCATAAATTCTATATCCAGAAAATGGTTCAACATACATAAAAATGGTATATTGGCCCATTTTATATTATATAGCTGTAAATAAATCGTTAAATAAAATTTCAATTATTTTTAATATAAATAAATATTAAAATACCCTTTTGCTCTCGTCCATGTCAGCTTTATTACCGACCAAAATCTTGTTCACATTATCTGATGCATGCTGCTCTATGTTCTTTATCCAATTTCTAATATCTATTTTTTCTCTTAAGGAAATAAATAAATATTATTCATATAAACAAACCTCTGTTTTAAGAAAAATAATGAGAAGGGCATAAAAGAAATCTCTCATATTTCGCATGATTATATAATATATGATATATGATATATTTACTGTTTTGCAGGTTTGATAGGATATATAAGATTTATTTCATGTAGTTTATTTTTATTTTTTTATTTAAGGATACTGTTAAAAGATGACTCATCAGTGACATCATACACTAGCAAAATGCCCATTGCTCCCCTGTAATAAGCTGAACAAAAATACAAAATAAAAAAAAAATACAATAAATTAAATAAATTAACTGAAAATAAACAATGCTTTTAATAATAAATCTTCACAGTATTTTTCAAGTTTTGTGTATATATGGGATATTTTCAAATTTATCAAAAGAAAAATTTAATATAAAATTAGTTAATTAAAAAATTAAACTATGCAATATATATTAATTCACCAGTTGTGATAGTTCTAAAGCGCTCTTGACCAGCAGTATCCCAAATCTGGAGCTTGACTCGCTTCCCATCCAATTCAATCGTTCTAATCTTAAAATCAATCCTTCAAAAAGCAAAAAGATTACAAAAAAAAATTAAAATTAAAATACTCAAATTAAAATACAGAAAAAGAGAATCCGAGTTACCCAATAGTGGTAATAAAACTAGTAGTGAAAGTATCGTCTGAAAAACGCAAAAGCAAGCAACTCTTTCCAACACCTGTAAACAAAATACAAAATGAAATCATGTAAAATTGTTTTGGGTTACTTCCTTTAACCAATTTGATCCGAGTTTTCATTCGAGGTACCAATAAAATACAGCTCAATTAACTGGTTCATAAACTCGTGCCCTAAATGAAATACATAAATCCCTCAAATCAAGAGAAAAGCAAGAACAAGTGATTCCAGATCCTCTCAACTAACTGTCGAGTGCCCTAATTAAAATACGTAATACTTCAAATCGACTGAGCGGAGATGAGTAGAGAGAGAGAGTTACCGCTGTCGCCGATGAGAAGGAGCTTGATGAGGTAGTCGTAATCGGCGCGGCCTCGAGCTGGTGGAGCTGCCATTTCTTTCTTCTTTCTTTCTCTCTTTTCTCTCTAGTGAGCACAATGAGGATTTCTTTTCTTTTTTCTATTTCTTTTGGCGATTTGTTTTTTTTTCTTTTTTTTTTTTAAGTAGAATACGTCAAAGGAGGGTGACTTTTTTTTTCCAGGAAAATAGCCTACGAGCTAGTTCTAATTCGGGTTGGGTCAATTAGGCCATTTGGGTTGGCTTTGGTTCCATCCCAAATATAAAGACAACGCAGGTTTATTTATTGAGAAATTTGCAAAGAAATCCCTGCATTATGCTTAAATTGAAAAGAAACCTTTTGAAAATTACAAAAATAACACTTTATTCATTGGAAATTGCAAATCTAACATTTTTAGTTAACTTTTAATCACTTTAATAAATATTTTTTTAAGAATGAACGGTTGTATAAGAAATTGCTAGGGTTTTCTATCTCGAAATTCAAAACATGGTCTTACTAATAAAATGCTAGTGAAAAATATATCATGACATCGAAGGTACATTGGTCACTTGCCTCCGGAAGTTATATGGGGTGTTTGCTTGGTGGAAATGTTCAACTTTTCTATGAATGTGAGGGTTTGAGATCACTTTATTATGTTTACTTTGACATTAAAATCCTATGTGGCAGAAATATCACATTCTCATAGCAAAGTTATGATTCCCATAAAAATAGATGAAAATGTTACATTCTCATGATTATTACCAAAATATCTTTATTTATCATATTAATTATTATTTACTTTCACATTATTATTATTAAGTATATTCTAATTATAAAAAATACAATAATAATAATATTTTTTAGTTAAGTTTACAAATTAAATTCTATATTATATTCATTAATTAATTGTTTAAAAATAAGTTGGGATTTTTTTTCTTTTTCTTAATTTATAACAAACTTGTTATGATTTAATTAAAGTAGAAATTATAATTTAATTGTAGATACTAATATTTATTTAGAACTTGTGTAATATAAAGTTAGTAAATTTTTATAATTAAATATAGTTTATTTGTTATACTAGTATTATGGGCATATTAGTCATTTCATATTTTAAAATAATACAAATAATCAACATTTCCATAAATTCAAATTTATGAAATAAACAAAAATATTCCTATGTCATAAGAATGTGATTCCCGTTAATCACATTCCTTGGAATGTACCATGGTAATATGATATTACCACGAAGTAAACGCCGATAGGGCTAATAATGGACAATTGTCCATCATTTTTTAGACCTAACCAAATTACAACCATTTTATAAACTTTTATTATTCGCGACCCCCACATTACCCAATGAAAATGGACTAATAATGAATAATTATCCACATAAACAACCTATGCTAAATTAGTAGAACCATCAAACTCGTGAGATTAATGTAGATTGATATAAAAAATAAAAGTCCCTTTAAAATAAGAATATTTATGTGGTTGCTTATCAATGATAAGATGCTGACAGCTCAAAATACGCAAAAAGTGAATTGACCTCACAACGTGAACCGTCATCTGTGTTTGCAAATTTTGATTAAAATGACTAATCACCTATTTTTCGAATATCACTACCTATGACTATTTTGGAGGAATCTGTTAACGATCGAGTGTCTTCCTTCGATTGACTTCCACATAATAGAATGTGCAATTAGAAAGATTAGTAAGACCAGTTGAGAGATAAGGTGAAAAGGGAGATTCTTTCGTAATAATATGTCCTTGGATACTTTCGAAAGAAAGAAATAATAGATTAGTTTTTGTCAAGTTTTGAATTTACAACCTTTGAGGTTGATGCTTAATCAGGAGTTTTGACACGGCGTGAAACTTTAACTAACGTATGGATAAGAAATTTGAATTTCTTAAAAATGTAATTTTCTACAAGGCACGTTTTTTCACAATTTAGAGATAGTTCAGGGGCTTTTATTAAAATATGCCGTCTACATAGCGCCCTTACTCTACGCAGCTCCTCCTCGTTGCCCCTCTCGCTCACTCTTCCCTGTCTACTGGCTTCTTTGGTCTCTCTCTCGCGCTCGCAAAAACAGGTTCGAGTTACTCCTTTATCTCTTCGAACTTTTACAAAATGTGAAAAATATAAAGATACATTGGTTGCCCATAAATTGTTCTTTTTTTGATTGCTTAATCGCGGATTCGAACACTTGGATTCAGTTGCATCATAGTTCTTAAGTAAGTTTGTAGATATTGTCTCTTATGGTTGTTTAAAAACTTTAAAATTGGAAATTGCATTAAGATCGTTATATTTTTTGGCATTTCGTTTGCATCTGTGTCTCATTTCTTTTGTTCTGCGGATATTTTGGTTCTGTACGACTCAATTGTGTAATTATGAATCAATTAAGCTCCAATGAAGCTTGCATTGTAAAATTAGGCCTCAATATACTTCAATTTTCCATCGACTGTTCTCAATTGGCACTTACTTCCTTTAGTTTCACCCAATTCACCCTTAATTTACTCTTACCAGTTCAGTTACAAACAAACCAGCAATGGTCAAAAACACAATTCAGTGAAATTGACTGGTGTATCTGATTTCTAATTGCAGCTTCAAAGAAGAAGAAACTTATAGCTTTATCATGAGACAGCAAATTTAATGAAATTTACTAAATGGCCCATAAATTTCTTCCTAATTCACTGTCTCTCTGTCTTTTCTTCCTCATCTATTTCTCGACGTCTAACAGGTACTTATTAAAATATATAACCCTAAAACTTGTATTTTGATGCATATTTAAGACCCTAAAACTTGTATTTTGATGCATATTTAAGACCCTAAAACTCGACATTTTTCTTTTTACTATACAAACATACCATTTTTCTTACCATATATCTCAAACAATTGTAGAATATTTACATCATGTACCTTCAATTTTCTAACATCCCCAATTTTTTTTTTTTAACAATTTTTTCAGCCTTGAAACAAAGGACTTAATTGTTGGCGATGAATTAAAGAGAGAAACTCTTCCATTAAATAATGGCGAAAGTATTTATAAAATAATTGGATTAAAGGACTATAATTGGTATGAAGTCAAGATTTCATATCCAGCTTCTGTATGCCTTTTTTCTCTTTCTTTTTCTTTTTATTTTTATTTTGAACCAATTATTTTTTAATCGAATATATTTTGACTATATTAACATCAATTTTCTTAAATGTTGGTACCAGTATGATCAATTCTAAATTCATCCCTCTTTTTATATATTTTCATTTAGTATTTAGTACAATAATATTTGCTCTATGCATATCTATTAATCATTGTTTTGCTTGAATTTCAAGGCAATTTTTTTGATATAAAAATGTTTTGATTTTAGATACCAGCAAGTTTCTCAATTGAACTGAAAGGAGATGAAACAAATCAAAGGTTGAATACAAACAGAAGGCTGCTCAACACTGAAAAGATTATTTTCAAGTCTGAAAATAACCAACCTGTTAGTATATATTTTAATACAACATCTATATGACACCAATATGATACTAATTTCTTTTTTTTGCATTTATATTATTTTCATTTACTTTTTACTTTTAGGTATATGTGGTGGTAAGTGTGAATGCTGAAGGTGTGGTTGCACAGCCAAATGTGCAGGAAAGAGAGCTTGTGTTATTTAATATCGGTATGAAATTCATATCTGTATTATAATTTACAAAAACACCCCTTATTTTATGTTAGAGAATTTTCAAAATAAATAAATTTTTATTTTAAACTATTTTTATTTTGAAACAAATAAATTTTTTTGTTTTGAAAAATTATCAAAGAATGGTTACACATGTATCTATATAAATATATGATATATCCATTATGTGGATATGAATGGAGAAATTATATCATGTGCACTTGTACATGAGATAACAATAAATTTAATGTGTCATGTAACATGTTACCATCAAATGTAACATGTGTCATTTTATTATTATTTCATATAAAAGAAATATAATGTCAAGAATATTTGTCATGACAAGGTATATGTGTCATGTCATGAACATATTAATGGATATGTGTCATCTTCATAATATATTAAGGAATAGATGTCATGGCATGATATATGTGTTCATCACATATATCATAATGTGTCTAACTCATAAACTCATGACAATGCATGGTGAAATATGTGTCATGACATGATATAAGTGTCATATCATGTAAGTGACACAACTTACATAATGTCACCTCCTAAACACATAAATAATATTTGATGGACACATGTTATGTAAGATGTCATGTTATGCATTCATGATAATACATGATGTTGACACATATTATATGAGGTGTCATCATGATAATGCATGTAGTTTCCTATAAATAGAATATGTTACATGACATGAAGGATATGAAGTGCATAAGTGAAGAGAAAAGGAAGAGTGAAACTAAGAAAGAAAGAGTGAAGAAAATAGATACAGCTAATCCACTTTGAGATAATTTTTGTACAGAGCCACTTGATACAAATTACTACAGAATTTGTATATCAAGAATCTCGATAGTCCTGAAAAATTCTAGTAGGTGTTTGGTCTGACTTCGTTTTTGCATTTGTGCAGACACACTCAGAAATTGCTACTGTAGTCACCGGGTGTACACCAACAATTATACCTGGTAGGGATGAATAAGTCTTTAAGGACAGCGACATTGTAACGGAAACATAAGCCATCTCATATTACGCAATTATTTTCTCTAAATTCCCCACACCCCACCAACATTTTATGCCCAAATTACAAAGAAGTCCTCTACCTTGTACAAAGTGCAATTGTTTAGGAACTTCACAAACTAGTCTTTGCTTTTTTATACGTTACGTTTACCTCCATTGTTTAGGAACTTCACAAACTAGTCCTTGCTTTTTTATACGTTAAGTTTACCTTTTTAATACTAGGACTAAGATTATGAAGGTTATTATATTAAGTTTATGATTATGAAACTAATAACTATCCATTGAATTTTAACTTGTTGAAATGGTTTAAAGTAAGATTAGGGTTTAGTTACTCTCCTATTCATCTTAATTGTAATTTCGTCCCTTTAAACTATATTAATAATGCACGGTTAGTGCATGAAATTTAAGTAGATTGCAATGTGGTCCTTGAACGACTGATTTAAACTTTTTGGTCCTTTTTGCACGGTTTGTCCCTGACTCAAGGACTAATCATGCACATTTTCATAAGTACATGGATCAGAAAGTTTAAATTAATAGTACAGAGACTAAATTGCAATATAATTAAAGTACAGGGGCTAATGGTGCATTTATTCCTGAAGTAAAAAGGGGCTTAAATTGCAATGGGATGAGTCTCTAAATATTAAACCAACTTAAAAAATAAATTGATTTTTTTATATTTTTTGCATTTTTAGCTTGTGATGAATTGATGCTTGGCGTGCCACGATTTGCATGGTGGCTCGGTTCGACAGCTATTTTATGCTTATTATTCGCATTAATTTTCCCATATTTCTTTCCTTTTGACTGGCTGCTCAGTTCTGAAAAGTCAATGCATCTCGGTTTGGTCAAAGATTCTTGATGAATTAGCTTCTATTTGTTTTTTTATTTTTTATTTTTTGCATTATGAGAAGTTAGTGAAGGAAATTTGTAAATGAACTTTTAACTGTGAAGTTTATTACTTTACTTTAGGAGCATTTTTCTAAGCCCAAATATCTCTCTGTTGATATGGTCCTCTCCTGACTCCCAGTGAATCTTCTATTGTAGATTTAATCTTTTTGTCAATGTATTTTATTTATTATTTAATTCTTTCTTTTTACTTCATGTGGCTCTCCATAGAAAACTCAGAAGCATACAATATTATTCACAAAGTATTAATATGGAAAAAGATAACATAATGATACATTTACTTACTGAAACTCTTATTTACTTTAATGCTGGCTGATATTGTTCATTTCTAGCCAATGAGATTTTTGTCGATTCTACTACTTTCATTCTTCATGAAAAAAATAGTCATTGCTATTAACTAATGTTTTAAATACAGTGTTATAATGTGTTATGTAGCAGCTTTTAGAGTGAAAATGCTGCATCCCTTCAGCTTTTAGTTTCGTAAATTTGACCGCTATTGTGTTGTAGTGTCCCCGTATCATATAGTGATGAAGCTACTCATGTGAGCATGTAGTGACCAACTTTTTGGCAAATAGTTATTTGGCTAAAAGTTCAAGTCCTTAAAATTTAGGCAACTATTACTCAAAATATAAGAAAAATAAGAAAAGTAAAAGAAAACCAAAACCATTTATTCACTTCTTCTTGTACGATAGCCCTTTTTTGATTCTGCTTCATCGATATTTCTTTTCTGAAATATCTTTATTGTGGACATTTGATTTTTTGATTCTGCTTCATCGATATTTCTTTTCTGAAATATCTTTATTGTGGACATTTGATTATTTGTCATCTATCTTTATATATTTTTGAATGATAATTAAACTTATATACATTAAGATATGATAGAAGTTAGAACATATGCTTATATTCTAATGTTGTTGCGATAGTGAGGCAGATGCTATTGCACCACACCCGGCCCGCTATATGCTAACTGCTAAACCAACCTTAAAAAATCATGCTATTTAAAACAATGCTAGTGAATATGTAGGATTTAATATGTGAGGCTGACAAGCCATTAGTTCAACTTAACTAAGGTGAAAGGCGGTCATCTTGAATCTCCGGCGAGGCCAACCTCTAGCTGGTAGGGACTTTTCTTCGAGGATAAGGGCTGTGGCATGTAGTTTACCCAGGTCATTGAGTCTTACCTCGAGAAAGTTCTCTCCACCTAGATTGGAGATTCAAGAATTTCAAGATTCGATCAGAACGTTTCAAGAAGGCCACTGGAGACGATTTCTTTTTCTCTGCAAGATCACAACATTCATCACTCAAACTTTAACACCATGGCCAAATCGATGGAAGAACAGTTAAGCTATCTATAAGCTTTGCTAAAAAATCTTGAAACCGAAATTCGAGAGACAATGCAAACCAAAAAAGCTGAAGAATCAATCACCACACAACATTGGACAGAAGTTTCACACAAGAAGACAAAAGAAAGAAATTGCAAAACATTGTTTTCGATGCTTAGGAACAGATCACAATCGAGAGAATTGTAAAGAGCCAATCAAATGCCACAATTGCAACAAAGGAGGCCATATTGTTAAATTTTGCAAAGAAAACAACAATAAAACAGAGAAAACTCCACACACATATCAAACCAGGAAAAACAATACAACCATATATTTGCAAAATACCATCTTACCAACGAACCAATTCACAAAACCTAGTCCAAAACCCTTACAGGAAATTACAATCACCATTAAAAGTATTCCTAAAATACTTACATCAGAAGAGAGCCTCAAAGCCATAATTTCTCACTTTGGCATTTTTAAAAAGGTGAAGGAGATTAAGGGTGAAGGTAGGATGGTGGAGATTGCCATTAATATCATGATCAAGAATATATACAATATGCCCCATATAGTATATTTTCAAGATGAATTTAAATCCCTCAAGGCTCACATTTACACCCATTCTGATAAATCCAACAAAACTAAGGGAAAAGAACCTATGTGGATGGAGAAAGATGGAAATTTAGAGGCTCAGAAAAACTCACAACCTTCCAAACCCCCTTTGGATCTGCCCTCAAGTTCATCTTCTTCACAGCCCCATTCCAAATCAACACCATCCACAAAACTCCCCAATCAGAAAGCCATCGAAGCAGCAGAGGTTTCTGGTGGGAATGGAGTACCAGGACAGAAGGATGACCTAATCCTTACCCTAGTTTCACCCATATCCCAAAAAGAACGATCCAATTTTGAATCAGAAGAAATAGTGCTGGAAGAAATTCCAGCTGAAAACCAACACTTAGAAGGCGAGATTTTACTCCTTGAATATAACAAAGAGTCAGGGAGGCATCAGGAGGAGAAGAGGGGAGAGGAACCAGTTCTTCCGCTTCAAAGAAGAAAATTTCCAATCAACAAAGATGCTTCTTGTTGAGGAGAAGTCCTAGGCTGCAAGAAAATCAACCACAAAACTATACATCAGTATTTGAAAAGGCACAATTCGTGCAATACAAAGAAACAACACATGGCTTTAATAAAAAGAGAGGAAAACCAGATCAATTCTTATTGAAAAATACTTACCACAATTTTCCTCTCAAAAGAAATTCATAGGAGTAGAAGAAACTTACGAGGCAATAAGGGCAGTAGGGTACCAGATCAGTGCTGAATTAGATGAGAAAATTCAAGCACTAGCTGAGAAATCACTGAACTGAAAAGTGTAAGGCAAGATAAAAAGTATTAAAAGCAATTAATCAATGAAGTTCAAAAATCTAAAAATTATAAGTTGAAATGTACGACGATTGAACAACAAGGAAAAGAGAAAAGAAGTTAAAAACAATGTAAAAGGAGAAAATGCTCACATAATATGTTTTCAAGAGAGTAAGATGAAGATCTATACTGATAGGTTACATAAGGAGGTAGTAGGCCAAGGTTTGGATGACTTCTCTTATCTTCCTTCACAAGGGGCATCTGGTGGGATCATTCTCACATGGAACACCACATGGTTCTCTGAAATAACCTGCACCAAAACAAACCACACTATCTCCGTCTTGCTAGTTTGCAATTGGAATGTGGAGAAAATTAGGGTTTCTGGAGTCTATGGACCCCAACCCTTGCAAGACAAAAAATCATTTACAAATGAAATTGAGAATTTAACTGATGATGTGAATATACCTTGGTTAATTTTTGGAGATTTTAACATGGTATCTTCCCCTTCTGAAAGATCTGGACAGAGCAATGATATCCAGCTTTTTAACACAATGATCAACAAGCTAAGTCTTCTAAACCCCCCTCTCAAGAGAAATCTTTTTACCTGGTCAAACACTAGAGCTCATGCAAGATTGGATCGATTCCTTTTCAATCTGCCATGGACCGATCTCTTTCCCAACTACTCTCAGACCATATTGACCAAAATCTGTTCAGATCATCACCCAATCTTTCTCCACATAACAAGTAATTTCCCCATCTTTCAAGGTTTCAGGTTTGAAAAAGCTTGGTTACAAAGCAAGGAAGCTCTTGAGTTAATTGAAAATCACTTATTAAATCATAAAACCAATTCATTATTAGAACTTCACAAAAAGTTCTCTGATCTAGGCGTTAAACTCAAGAGATGGGATAAAAATAGAAAACAAAACACAAAAAATCAAAAGGCAAACTATAATTTTCTCATAAGATGGGTAGATAGAAAAGAGGAAGAGATGGCACCAACAGAAATTGAAATATGGTTAAAAAACATGGCAAAAAACAGATTAAAAGAAATAAATAGTTTTGAAGAAAAATATTGGGCCCAAAGAGCCAAAAATCAGTGGATAAAAGAAGGGGACCAAAATACGAGGTTTTGTTTCACAATTTTGCATCACATAAAAAGAATAAAGCTTTGATACCCCTATTGGTTGATCCCGCAACCAGTATTGAAACTAGAAATCACAATAAAAAAGCCATTATTTTCTTTGATTTTTATAAAAATTTCTTTGGCAAACAATCCCCAACTTCTAATAGCGAAATCAGCCTAGACTTAACCAAGCTATATACAGAAAAATCTCTTGATCTGAAACTCTTAAACCAACCAATCTTGCTCTCAGAACTCGATGATGTAGTCAAGCATTGGAAAAATAATAAATCACCAGGTCCTGACGGGTTCACTGGTGAATTTTTTAAAAGGTTTTGGTGGTTGATACGTTTGGAGATATATGAAATTTTAACCTCTCATTGTGTAACAGAAGGTTTAGGCCCTTTCTCTATTTCATATTTTACCCTCCTTTCCAAAAGAGAGGGAGCAACTCACCCCAAGGATTTTCGCCCTATCTCCCTCATCAGTTCTATACAAAAACTAATATCGAAAGCTCTTGCCAATCGACTTAAAGGAGTCATCAATGATCTAATATTGCCTAATCAACTAGGCTTTATTAAGGGGAGAGAGATCAGTGAGTGTTTTATATATGCTAGAGAAGCACTTCACTTAGCGAACCATGAAAATCACCCCCTTCTCCTTTTCAAAGCCGACATTCACAAAGCTTTTGATTCGGTCTCGTGGCAATTCATTCTACAAGTATTGAGGGCTCGAGGTTTTGGAGAACAATGGATGGAATGGATGAATTGTTTTGTGTTGAAGGGAGCGGCTAAGGTTCTTATGAATGGGATACCCGGAAAGAGTATCCACTTGAAGAGGGGGGGTGAGACAAGGGGACTCTTTGTCCCCTTATCTATTCATCCTTGCGATTGATGCGTTGGCCCGCATAGTTGAGAGGTTGACCTCTCTGAATTTTATTGAGAGGGCCATACCTAATAGTCATGTAGCATTATTATATGCTGACGATACTCTCTTCTTGCTAAAACCGGAAGTAACACAAGTAAAACGATTGAAGTTCATTTTAAACACATTTGGAAAGGAGTCAGGTTTGGTTATTAATTTCGAAAAATCAAACTTTATACTCTTACCCAAGGTATCACCCGAGCTTGAAGAGGAATTGGCACAATTATTGGGTTGCCCATTAACACATCTACCTCTCCATTACTTGGGTCTCCCTCTGGATTTTAATGAACCAAAAAGGGAGTTTTACAAAAGTGTGATTGTAAATTTGAGAAAAAGTTGAAAGGATGGAAAGGCAAATTATTATCAAAAGGGGGGAGACTTATCCTAATCAACTCTGTCCTCTCCTCTCTCCCAATTTATTATTTCAATCTTTTCAATTTTCCAAATTGGGCTATACAAGAGATGGACACGATTAGAAGGAATTTTTTATGGAAAGGAGAAAAGGAAAAGGGTTTCAATTTGGTAGCATGGCCTAAAGTGTGTAAACCTAAAAATGAAGGGGTTTGGGAATCTTAGACCTTAGAGTCTTCAATAAAGCTCTAATGGTTAAATGGTTATGGAGATATAACCAACCAAAAAATAAACTAAACTGGCAACACTTAGTTGGAAACCTAACAATTGAAGGGGAAGAAACCTACAACACAAGTAGAGGTTCTTACTTCTGGGATGAAGTAAGAAAATTAATCCCTTTTTTCAACTTCAGTACCAGTTTTGAGCTAGGAGATGGAACTCTGATAAATATGTGGTCAAATAGATGGGAAGGTGGGGTATTTGCAAATAATTTTCCTTGCTTACATATCTATCTTTGGCACAAAACTGGTTCGTTAAAACAATATAAAGAGGTACCTGAGAGAAGAAACTTTTCAGAGAGTTGACTTCAGCACTAGCTCAACAAGAGTTCGTTGAATTTAACTCCATCTTAAATCAAACTCAGCTGAATTCCAAATTTGATGTGGTGAGATGAAAATGGACAGCAAATGGTCAATTGTCCACCCAAACCGCTTCCCAATCTGTCCTATTGGGCATTCACCCATATTCAAATCTGAAAGTTATATGGGAGATTAAAATACCTTTAAGAATGAGAATATTTCTCTGGGAAATGAGACAAAAAAAAGATTTTGACCTTGGATAATCTCCAAAAAAGAGGTTATTCTTTTGCTAATCGTTGTTACATGTGTGAGAGCAATATCGAAAC
The DNA here is from genome assembly GCA_027726005.1 of Juncus effusus. Lineage (NCBI taxonomy): Eukaryota > Viridiplantae > Streptophyta > Magnoliopsida > Poales > Juncaceae > Juncus > Juncus effusus. Next base: position 5,393,311 of record CM050909.1, read on the forward strand.
AGTCGATCACTTAATGGTTGAGTGTGCATTCGCTCAGCAACATTGGAGATTATTGAGAATAGCATCGAATCAGGAAACAACCCTACCACCTGACCCGTCTTCAATGATGGAGTCCCTATTCAATTCTAAAGACGATAACTGGACCAGAAGGCTATCAGCTTTGTTTGCTTTTGTTCTGTGGAGGGAAAGGTGCAGGAAGGTTTTTGTTGGATCACAGAAATCAAGAGAGAGTTTTATCGAGGAGATCCTTGAGGAGGAAGGAGATATACAGGAAGAGCAGTGAAGAGAAGAAGAAAAAGAAAGAGAATAAAGAGCTTCGGACAAAAAATGGAAGGTAAGAGCAGTGAAGGAGGCGGCGTGCCTTGTTATCATCAAGGAGATAAAGTGGAGGATCCAAATTTATTGCATTTGGGCCGTAGGAAATCAATTAGAATTAGATAAAAAAATTCTGTTTTTTAAGGCCGTTAAAAGCCCAAAGAAATATATAGCTTTGTGATTCTTTTAAAAAGGCAACAAGAGATAAAATGTAAATGTAATGCAAATATTCTGACATATAAATAGAAATGATTTTCATTTGGAAAAGGGGCCTATACACCCTCTCCAAATTTCTTAAAAAAAAAAAAATATGTGAGGCTACATTAGTGTACAAACATAATAATAGAGACATTTCAGTTTGGTTAATTCGGCACTGAACCGAACCGGTCGAATTCGGTTAATTTAGTTCAGTTGTTTGGTTTATTCGGTTCGATTTGAAAATTGTGTTACTCGATTTTCTATTTTCGTATAGATTATCATTTTGTCAAACCATATATGCTGCACCAACGAATTTGGGAGAAAAATGAATTAGTTCCGTATATCGAAAGAGTTTTTTTACAAATTTACAATTACAACGTGCTTAAACATTCCAAGGCAGTTGGTGGGGCTTAGTACTTGAAATGGACCTACCTTGGGCTTTAACTGTATAAATGTAACCAACCGAATTAACTAGATAAGCCAATAACATTCTTAATTTTATTTAAATATATCTCTAATTTGTATAATATTTGTATTTATTAATTAGCATATTGAAATTTAAGTCTGTATATCGTATACGGATGAATGGAGTAAACCGATCTGGAATTCGGTTCATTCGGTTTGGTTTGCAATTCAGTACAAAAGCTTATTAGGTCGATTCAGTTGCAATATGCTCGGTTCGATTTGAAATTCAGTTAATTTTACTCAATTCGGTTTGAAATAAACTGACTGAATAAACACCCCTAAATGATAGTCTTTTTTTTAATAAATTACCCTCATACAATACATTTCGAAGTTCGAACTGTATTAAATTTGGGTTCAGTTTTGTTCAATTTGTTTAAGCTAAACCGACTTTACACCCCTGCATAATACATTTCAAAGCGTTTCGAATCAGGTTAAATTTGTTTTCAATTGTATGTGGCCAGCTCAATCAGAGTGCCAGGTGCAACTGTATAACCGTACAAGGCTAACTGCACAAGTGTGGGAATATATCTCTCTCTATCAAGGTAGTTGAGCTAGGACCGCAAATGACTAATGAACAGTAATGACCAGTAAATTTTGGGTTGTAATTGACCCAAATCCACCAAATATAAACCATATTTACTGTGCTGATTAATAATTTTGTTGTATTCATTCGCATGCATAGCACGTTGGACCAATACTAAAAGACTATGGAGACGTAGATAAAGATAAACGCATGCATTTCATGCTTGATGCTTTAGTGCTTCACCAAACATTTTATTGCACTGTCTGGTTCAGTTTGGGACACGTTGATGCACCATACGCCTCATTTTGTTTTGAGATACAGAAGTATTTAATAATTTTGTAAAAACAAGTATATTTTTATAAAATATTATATTAAACATCTAATATTAGATCACTCTGCTACTTTACTATATTGAATTTACTATAGCTGCTACACTATTCACTCTATTGTATTTTGGGAGAATTTAATAGAATAGTAGTAGGGTGTAGTATTGATATTTGATCAATACTGATTCATACAATCCACTTGATCAATACTACATCCTACTTCTACTCTATTAGTTAGCTTAGCTTGGTTTGATCAATACTACCTCCTACAATCCATATTCCAATTTATATTTTTATTTAAAATAAGATTTTTTGCATTTTGCAATGAGCCAATGGAAGTGAAACAGTATACTTGTCTAGTCTCTAGTAGAAGAGACTACATATAATAAATCCGTGAAAATTATGTTCATTTTACGTGATTTTTTGCGGCTCTTTCATATGGTGTTGCAAGTAGAATGGGCCTATTTGCTAAAGGTTGGAGTTATTTGTGTGTGATATATATATATATATATATATATATATATATATATATATATATATATATATATATATATATATATATATAATTTTGTTGCCCATTCATTAGGTAATCTTAAATCTTAATCAATATTCAATATTTTATTCATTAGGCAATTTCTGTCGATAATCTTAACTAGCACAGCATTAAATGTTACTTTTTTGTTTCTTTTTTTGTTGAAAGAAACTTCTATAAGATTAGAATATCATATAACAAAAAAAAATGTTTTTTTTTGTGGTAGCTGTAATTAATTGCGAAGTCATATAAAATATTATGGTTCGATGTCTCATTCTTATATAATTTCTCTCTTATTATCTTTTATGTTTAATCGAAACATCAGTTTTAAGTGAACGGTCTATTCATTTAAAAAAGAAAAATAAAACAATCATCCTATAAAATTTGCATCACATAGCTAGTGGACCAAAAATGGGAGAACTTTAATAATTTTATGCATTTCAGCTCTCATTTATTCCTGCTTTTTAGCATTACATACAACTAAATCATCTCTTATCATGTAACTATCATTTAATGCATCCAATTACTCTAAAACTAATTTGATAGAGAACGCTCGCCTTATTCTTACATTACACGCATCATATAATTAGGATTTTTGAACCATTGAGTACAATTTTTTTTTAAAGAAAATGCTTTGCAGTGAGCGTGATTGTAAGATCTGTTATGTTCGATGAACACAAATCTCGATGGAACAAGCTTCAAAATATATGTTCATCATTTCTTTTAGACAAATTATGTGTTCATCATGCACAACACAAATATGAAAATCACATTGAAGAATTATAAGTGTTCTAAGTACCGTACTCAACACTTGCTGAAGTATATAACTGCACTCAGTTTATAATCTCATTTCTCCTACATAGTGATTGAATTTAATGTGAACTTTGTATAAGAACTCAAACAAAAAATAATTCATAAAAGAACTTGACAAAATTTTAAAAAGAGAGACTATGCTCAAAATTTTCACAAAAAGGCAGGAGGGCAACAGCCATCTGAAATCCTGATTTGTTTAGTACCTTTGCAATTTGCGTTCCTGTTAGGCTGTTACCGGTACAAGTCACTGTTATCCAGCTCCACATCATAACTACTCAAATGTTGGCCTTAATGCACCACCATAACTCTTTTATATTAAACAAAATTTTGCAATAATACCCCTCCATCTATCAAAATTTTCAGGAATCACCTCAATAATTAAAAAAAAAATGAGGAAAAACTATATAAACTGTCGTTTGGTTCGTTTTCTTCATAGGATGGACTCCGTTGAATTCTTTCAAAAAGTGAGGGGCTAGCTTGTATCAATCTTTTATATTTAGGGTTTTTCTATAACTATTAGCACATACTATGGTTTCTTTTGCAAATGTCCATTATTAAATAGGACCACTTAACCCCTATATATCACATCCTAATAGCACTGTTGCACCTCACAAATCACACTACACACTTCTCCATCTAACTTCTTGCAATACAAACCAACATGACCATCTCAAAACAAGTACTATCATTCCTTGCCTTAATGTGCATGGCTTCACTTGCGAGCTCTGATTTTGCAGCTGATCGGGCCGAGTGCACCAATCAGCTGATGGGGCTTGCCACGTGCATCACGTACGTGCAAGGCACTGCGAAGGCCCCCACGCCTGATTGCTGTACCGGGTTTGACAAAGTGGTAGGCAAGGGTCTGAAGTGTCTGTGCATTCTGGTTCAGGATAGAAACGAACCGCAGCTCGGTATTAAGTTCAATGTCAGCTTGGCATTAGAGTTGCCGAAAAAATGTGACGTGCCGGCTAATGTTAGCGATTGCCCACGTAAGTTGATAAGTATTATGTGATGCATGCATGCATGATTTTTGTCTTTGTTAGTTTTGTAAAGATTAAAAGTTGATTTAAGTTTAATTGAGATAAAGAAATATACAAAATTAAACCAATTCATTGCACGACATGCTAGAATTTTTTTATGCGTAAGATGATTGCCTACTGAAATTCCATTAAAATAAGTAAAATGATTCATTTACATGGTTAGTATATTACAAGACATCCAAATTAATATTTAATTCTCAATAAAGATAATAAAGAGATAACAAGAAAAAAGAGAGGTTTTGAATCCACATATCCATTTGTGATCTTAGATTTCAATCAATTTTTTATCCATAAAACGTGTAGTACTTATTTATTCATTCTTTGAGAATTATATAGCTATTTGGAAATCGTTTAGGTCTACTGAAGTTGCCAAAGGATTCACAGGAAACAAAGATGTTCGACCAATTCGCGAAGGAGATGAATGATTCTCCATCTGCTTCAACCAGTAGTCCTGGTAATTTCTTTCTATTTTCCCTCATATTTTCTCTATTTTTTTCTTTCTTTTTCTGCCCATTAATTAGTACTTATCAAGGCAAAAATGTACAAGAAGTCTCTGAGTCATAGCCTGGTTTATTAAGTTTCTTAAATAAGATATATGATATTGAAAGTTCAGTAATTTATTGGTATATAATAATGGATATGAGAGTTTGAGCTTTCTCCATACACAAAAAATGAGAGCTGGAGTTTAATAGAATTTAAGTCTGTCTCACTTTTATCTGTGTTTCTTTTCGAGTCCTCGCTCCTACTAATTTATGTACTACATGGTAGATTAGTTTCTGAAATAATTAATAAATCAATAAATATAGAGCCCATATAGATCAGGTAAATTTTCAAAATGACAAATTGATATATCTTTTTTAAGATTCAACTAGGGCTATCAATGGGTCAACGGATAATATCCGAAACTAACTGGTACCATATCGGAAAAATATTTATATTCAAATAAAAAAGTTCGGATCCATTTGGAACCAGATCTAGAACCGGATTCATTTTTACGGGTACAGATCCGGAAATGGAACTCCAAATTATTAGGCTTGGATCCGGATGGATCCGAATATTACCCGGATCCGGATAATTATAAAAAATGGGTACCCATCTTTTAGCCCAAGTAATCAAATACGAGAATCTATTTATGAATCCAAATATGTATGTATTTGAACATCTTTTTGAAATATCTATAGATTTAGTAGTTTAATAATTTAAAAAGGTAAAAAAAACATTAATGTTTGGTAAATTTTTTATCATTTCTTATAGATTCATATTTTTTGACGATTTTTGTATATTTTGTTTTTTTATCCAATCTTCATATTTTTTATGAACAAAATATCTTCTTTATACAAATTTAATTTATTTTTTTATGTATATTGATATATTAGAATAAAATAATTATTTAGATTATGCTCTAAATATTCGTTTTAGTTATTCTATTAGAATCCGAATTCGTATTCTTATCTGGGATATTCGAACCGTTTAATATCCGAACTATATCCGGATCCGGGAGGATTCGGATTTGTATCCGTATCCAAATTCGGATCCGTATCCGAATTCCGATCCGTATTTGAAAAGAAATAGAGATAAAAATAGTATGACCGAACCGGCTCCGAACCATTGAAACCCTTGGATTCAACCCATATAGATTTAGAAAAATAAATTATCATATATTTTAAGATAAGTTTGAAATTCACAGCTTTGGAAAGGGTACATGAAAATTCTGCTATTTTTCTACAAAATAAAATTACATGATACAACAATTTTAGCTGATTAAGATCAAAATATCACACGATGAAGACATCCTCATTGTGACTATGATAATTGAAAACATTGGAGGCAGAATATCTCTTCATTTAGAAAATAGAAAAAGAATGTCTCTATCATTGCATAGAAAAAGTGTACTATGAAGAATCAAATTATTCTTCTCATTCAGATGAAAAAAAGAGCTCAGAAAAGGTAACTGGTAATTTTGTACTACATACAAACTTTAAAGGAATCTACAAATTTATTGACTGGTACACTGTCGGTCAGACCGGTACAGTTTCTCAGCACCTGATTAAAATTTTAAATTTTAAAACAAGAAAACAATTTCCTGCTTTTGGAAAATTTGTTCATGGTCCCAGTTCAATATGTTCTAGTTTTGTTTATTTATATTTACTTTTAATTAATAGTTAGATTAATCTTTAAACAAATGAAATGGGTGAAGACATAATACGTTGCATAAAATTACACGAAATAATTAGGAATCAATCAAGTAACTAAAAATTATTACTAATCATGAAAAAAATTTTTTTTTTTTGCAGTTAATGGAACTCCAAGTACTACGATGGCTACTACGACTGGTAAAGGCACACAATCCAATACTGGCGTGAAGAGTAAAAAATGGATTGGATCTTCTTGTATTTTTCCTCTCTTCTTTTTCCTCCTGGTCTAGCGATAAAAATATTTATTATCTTGTACGAAATATTGGCTGAATTTGCATTAAGATTACTTATTATGTGTAAGATAGCAATATATTTTATTAGTAGTACATTTCAGTTGGGTTTGGATGAGCTCCTGATGTTGCAAATCTCTTTTTGTCATTGAATGGAGAAAACTCTTTTGTCCCAAGTCCATTATTTAATGCCCAATGAGTTCGGAAAATGTTCCAAAACTCACCTTATATAAAATATTTTTCACTGGGAACTCATTAATTGCAGAATTGGGGAGAAAACTAACTGATCGCAAGCCTGTATATATCTATAAGCCTTAATTTTTGTAACTACTCAAAGCAATCGATTTCTAACATATTTCTGTTCAATCCGAATCGGTGTTCTAAATCCTGTGTGTCTCAGACAAAAAAGGATTTTAAATCTGCCTTAGTTTTATAATTTTTTAGTGCTTTTTAATATGTTAACTATGAAGTGGAATTTGAAGTTCTGTCTTTTTATATGAATTATGAAATGAGATGTGGAATTCCGAATTAGGTTAATTAGAAAAATAAATTGAAATCAAGTCCTCTTTACAATCTTAAATATTGAAGGTAGAGCTGGCAAAATCTGACCCGACCCGAAAAACCCGCCCGACCCGACCCGAACCCGAGTGACCCGAAACCCGAAACGACCCGAACCCGAAATGACCCGAAACCCGAATGACCCGAAACCCGAACGACCCGCAACCCGAACGACCCGAAACCCGAATGACCCGCGACCCGAATGACCCGCGACCCGAACGACCCGCCCGATTTGACCCGAAAATAATTTTTTTTTTTGTTTTAATATTTAAAAAATCTCGAAATTAAGAATTTTATGGCTTGTTCTAACATAATTGACCTGATAATACTGACCAGAATAACTCAAATGACCTGAAATATCAATTCGGATGAATAACGACCTCTAATCTGAGTGACTTTTGACCAGAATATGACGTTGACCATAAGTCAACTGACCCGCGACCCGAACCCGAATGACCCGAAACCCGAAATGACCCAAACCCGAACGACCCGAAACCCGAACGACCCGAAACCCGAACGACCCGCGACCCGAACGACCCGTGACCCGAATTGACCCGAAACCCGAATTGACCCGAACCCGAATTGACCCGACCCGAACCCGACCCGACCCGCCCGTTTGCCACCTCTAATTGAAGGGATTAGGCATTGTAACTTGCTCCATTGATATATTAATCAGTTGCTCTAGAATCTGAATGAAATTCTGACAACATAAGATTTTTTATTAATTATAACTAATACAATTCTATCCAACAATGACAATGAAGAGACTCAGTAATAATGGTGCCCACATGTCAGCAATCATCTTCCCTCCCAACAACTCTTAGTTCCTCCTAGCTAGTTGATTCAATTTAATGCTTCTTGCGCCGCTTTTATCTCCTTTGTTGTTTTCAGTACTATTCACGTTCGACTTGACTGCACAACAACAAAATCATAATGGAGTTATTTTCAAACTTGATTAGTACAGCACTACAGCTAATATTAATACTAATAATAAGATTATTAAGGTTTAACCTGTTTTTTTAAATGTTTTAAACTTCAATTGAGGTGTCAAACCTCAAAAAACAAGAAAAAAGAATATTTGAAGTGTTTTGGTTCCCATTTCTTAAAATATTTCTCAAAAAATAACATGAATTTATTTTTTTTTGCCAAAAACGGAACATACAGAGAAAACCTTTTTGGGACACGGATATTTTTCAGGATTTTTTTTAGGGACTTGCTACAGCACGACTGTTCACGACGAGATCCAATAACAGTATATATAATTTATTTTCTAATAAAAATATATACATAACAGTATATATAATTTATTTTCTAATAATAGTATATATATAAATGAGAAAATAGTATATAAAATGGGAAAACAGTATATGAAAGTAAAAAAATAATAAATAAACAAAGAATAAGTAACAGTATATTAAATGACAAAACAATATATAAAATGAGAAAACAATATATAAAATGAAACAAAATAGTATATCTACAGTGCACCGTGCTACAGTCGCGCTACAGTGCGTTGTGTTTACACATTTTCCTTTTTTTTAAATACGATAGTCGAAATGATTATTAAAATTTCATTAAACAAAATAAAAATAACTCATTCAAGATCCAAAGAAGAAAAAAAAAATTGTTTCAGGCATGTCTTCATCCACAATAAGAAGACACAAACATTTTGGTTTTCTGATTACGACTTGCTTCAAATTGTTACAACAAATCTGGAGGCAGTGTTTTAGCGTTATCTTGTACATATTGTAGACAAGTGGAAATACTGATGATAGACTCAATGCATTCAGCACGATCACTCGCATCATATGATATTGCAAATGGAAATAATATGTTGGCTACTAGTAATGAAATTATTATATTGGCACTTAAGAGAAAATTTGAGGAAGCCATGATGTTCTTTCAAGAGAAGAAAATATAAATGACTGAATGGATAAATTTTGGGGTGCACCTTTGGGTACTAATAGTGTTTAAGAGGAAGCTGACTCTGCAATCACTTGGTAGAATCTTCGGTGGAATCATGTAGTCCTTTACGATACATTTTAAATTTATTGAATTTCTTCCATTTCATTTTTCAGTTTAAATTTAGATGAATTTTACAGTGGATTTTACAAGGTACATAGTTTGTTGACAAAACAAGTGTCAAAATTGTTGTTACAAGTGTATGAAAAGTTGTGTGCTGACTGTTGACACTAAATACAAGCATGTCTGATTCTTCTCTTGAATGATATATATATATATATATATATATATATATATATATATATATATATATATAATAATAAAATAAATATATATATATAATAAAATAAATATATATATATATTTATTTTGGTAACATAAATATATATATATATATATATATATATATATATATATATATAATAAAATATATATTAATAAAGTATCCATTTACAGTGATGATATTTCACATTTAATTATTTCCCTAACCTTTTCCCTAATTTTTCTATTTGATGATATTTGCATTTAATTCGGTGCAAATTGCAATATTTTTACATTTATTGCACTGAATCACAATCTTGACTATATTTATGCATATATGTCAATGTGTCCTAGTTGCATTGGACTAAAACTAAATGCAAAGTTGTACTAAATTAAAGGGTCATATATAAAGAGGAAAATCTTAGTATTTAGTGGAATTTATTTAGGAAAATTTACAAATTACCCCCAAACTTTTTTGAATATTACAAAAAATCTTTTGCATTTTCATATTCTCAAAAAAAAAAAAAAAAAAAATCCTATGATAAACATTTCATTTTCAAATAACCCCCTCCATCCACTTTTTCATCCAAAACTTAATTAGTTTTTTTGAAATTCTCATTTTACCCTCAAATATCTATGATTTGTAATTCATGTGATTAATATTACTATTAACATATAATAAATATAATAAATTATAAAATAATTAATATAAATTAAGATATATATATTAACATATAAACTAGTATATTATCTATTAATTATATATTAATTAGTAGGAAATTTTGTAATAAGAAATCCTGCATTATGCTTAAATTTTAAAAAAACCCGTAAAGCAACTGCCATTAGTTTTAATAGTTTAATCACTTGAAAAGTAATTTTTAAATAATAACTAATATTTTTCTTATAGAAAACAGTCAAAAATTATACATAAAAATATTTGTACAGAATTTTTTTTTAAAAAACAATTTTTAAGGAAAAAAATTCTGAAAAAAAATCTAAGAATGATATATTCTTTTAGTATTTTTTTCAAAAAGCTTTTTTTTTTAGAAATTTTTTTAAGAAAATTTTCTTTTAAGGTAAAATATTTTTTAAGACAAGTATTTTTTAAAAATATTTTTTTAAGAAAAATATGTGTTTAAGAAAAATATGTGTTTAAGAATTTTTTCATATCTTTATGTTTTTGAAACAAATACATTTTTTTAAGACAACAATATTAGTTAATGCTGGGGCTTTTTTGCAATTTTAGTTCAATGCAGTTTTTTCTGCAAATTTTCCTACTAATTAATATATAAGTAATAATATAAGGAAATTTGTAATAAAAAATCATGCATTATGCTTAAATTGCAAAAAAGCCCGTAAAGCCCCTACCATTAGTTTTAATCGTTTAATCACTTGAAAAATATTTTTAAATATTAACTAATATTTTTCTTGCAGAAAAAAATCAAAAATTATACTTAAAAATATTTGTACAGAAACAATTAAAAATTTTTTTTTTAAGAAAAAATTCTGTAAAAAAATCTAGGAATGATATATTCTTTCAGTATTTTTTTCAAAAAACTGTTTTTTTTAGAAAAAGATTTTTCTAAATAAATTTTTTTAGAATTGTTTTTAAAGAAAATGTTCTTTTAAAGTAAAATATTTTTTAAGACAAGTATTTTTTAAAGAATATTGTTTTAAGAAAAATAAGTTTTTAAGATTTTTTTTCATATCTTTATGTTTCTGAAACAACTACAGTTTTTTAAAAGAGCAATATGAGTTAATGTAGGGGCTTTTTTGCAAGTTTAGTTCAATGCAGTTTTTTCTGCAAATTTTCCTACTAATTAATATATAAGTAATAATATAAGTAATAGATAATGAAGGACCAAAAGATAAACACTCGTCTCTCACCATTAAAACATCGGGTCTCATCACTTTTTTTTTTTGAGAAAATTAGAGAGGGCTTGGGATCCGCATCTAATTGTTTATATATAATTTTGCAAAACGTATTACAAAGTTTTACAAAATTCCATAAATAAAACTCTCCCTATAAAGGAAAAGTTTTACGGCCCAAAAAGATAAGAAAAGAAAAACCCGGCCCATCCTATCTTACAAATGTAAGAAAACATTTCCAGAATTAACGAAAACTAGAAAACAATAAACGGGAAATCGTATCTTCGTTTCAGACCGAGATATTTTCGACCGCTTCTAGAGATTTCTTACACAGCGACATAACTCTAATCTCTTTCTCTCTCTATTTCCTTGCTTCCTTGTTCCTGCGCCGCCATGGCGATGAGCTCTTCTCTCTTCCTTTTCTCCACCGATCGAATTAGCTTTAACTCGTCTAACACCTCTTCTACCAAATCCACCTCCAGTACTCTCTCCTCTTCAAAAACCTTTCTACACCTCTGTCGCCAAACACAAAACATGAATAGAAACGCAGTTTGTCGAAGCGGATCTCCTCCCATACCCTCTGAGACGTATGTAAATACTAAATGGAAAGGATCTGTCGATTTAATCTCACTAAGTTTGGAGCAGAGTTTGGACCAGTGGTATTGAACGTATAAGCATTCTCCAGCAAGGTGTTGGGTTGTTTCGAGCTGATTGCAACAGAGCGAGCATCGATTGATGATAATCATTCCTCTTCTCCGCAAATTATCTTGGGTGAGTACCCGATTCTGTTTAAACAACCAGATAAAAACCTTCATTTTAAGTGGAACTTTTACTGACCAAATCGTCTTTAACTTGTTTGAGGTATGAACACCAAGAGAGAGAACATAATAGGCATTGTGCGTAGAGAAGCGCCCATTCTCTGTCCATCTCCACTTAATGGAATATGGTTGGTCATTTAGGTGAATATCAGCTAGGGTCTGCTGAAGGGTATAAAGCTCTTGCTGAGGTAACTCAATAAAGATCTCTCTAAAAACTTCCTCAATAGGATCAAGGTTCATGAAGTTCTGTACTGAACCTCTAATAATCTCTGCATGTGAATAAAGAGATGACAAGTTGTGACTAATCACCCCCATACCCTAATTACTATGCCAGAAACTGGCAGAAGCACCATTACCAAGCACAAATTCAGTGCTTACTAAAAAGAATGGCATGAGTTTCTTAATTTCACTCCAAAAGTAAGAGTCAGCTCTATTTTTTATTACCTCTCCTCCTTCTAGGCAGAGTTTAGAAACTAGAGTTTTCCACTGTAATCCATGATTTTCACTGAAATATTTCCAGATCCATTTTAATAGCATAGCATTGTTAAAAATTTCCACATTTAATACTCCCTATCCACCTCCTGATTTTGGTCTACAATCTTTTTTCCAATTAATTAAATTATAACCTTTTTCTTTATTCCTTTTCCATAAAAAATTTCGTCTAATTTTATCCATCTCTTTTATAACCCATTTTAGGAACTTAAACACTGAAAGATAATAGACCGAAAGTGAGGACAAAATCGGGTCGCATCACTTGAAATTCCTTCACATGATTTTCTTCTATTGTATAATAATCACGTATATTAAGAATCTCGAGTCTTTCACAACCAGCCAGAGAAATAAACACTCGTCTCTCACCATAAAGATTATCACAACATTTTGCATTTCAAACCCTCAAATTTTTACAATTTGGAGCTAATTCAGACCATCCAGCAGACATATGATTTTTAGCGTCAGAACGTAGAAACACAATACAATTTTGAATTTTAATCTAATCATAATCTCGGCCCATGGACTTTAAAAAGAAACAATAAAAACAACAAAATATTTCTCATTAACATTTACTTACATAATGAAGTTATTTTTTTTCCTTGCACACTTTCTCAGAAGTCAGATAATAAACTTGAAATAAAACAATACAATTTAGCAGGGTTATAGATCTATTACACAAAACCTTTTAAATTAAAGCTCTATCATATATGATTTTATAAAAACATCAATTGACAAAATGATTTTCTGGGCTCGTTTGGCATCATTTTTGTTTTTCTGTTTTTCATTTTTTAAAAACAAAAATCCGTTTTCTATTTTTCTGTTTTTGTTTTCAAAAAATCTGTTTTTTATTGTTAAAACCGATAATAATTTTTCCTAGTTATTATTTTATCAAATGCACATTTATTACATTTTCAGTGCCAATATATCAAGTTTTCAGCGCTAATATGTCGTTTATAGTATCAACATAATATTTTCAGCGCTAATATGTCGTTTTAAGTATCAATATTTCATTTCTAGTGTCAATGTACCGTTTATAATGTTGATTTATCATTATTGAGTATTAATATCTTATTTTCAGTAATCATTTTTAGGGTTAATATATTATTTTCGATGCCAATATATTGAGTATTCAGTGTTAATCTACCGTTTACAATATCAATATATTATTTTCCGTATCAATATACTATTTTCAGTGAAAATATATTGCTTTTAGGATATCAAAATACCGTTTTTTAGTATCAATAGAACACTTTCAATGTCAATATATCATTTTTAGTATTAAAAATATTAATATATCATGTTTAATATCGGCATATATGATTTCTAGTGTCAATATACCATTTCAGTGTGAATATAAAGATTTTAGTCTTAATAAACCTTTTTTCGATATCATTATATTATTTTTAGTGTTAACTTACTGTTTTGACTGCAATATAAAGTTTTATGGTCAATATTTTTAATTACTGTCAAATTACCTTTTTTAGTGGATATAAAGTTTTACTGTCAAAATTCATTTTTAATGTGAATGTACTATTTACACCAACTTACCTTTTTTTGCGCAATACAATAATTCAAGGTCAATATTCTATTTTAGTGATACCATATATATTATTTTCGTGTGATTTCTGACATTTATAGGTTTGGCAATGAAAAACAGAAAAAAAGAAACAACTTTTTATTGTTTTCAAAATCTTGTTTATTTTTTTGCCATTTGGACAGAAAAAAATGGAAACAGAGCTATTTTGCCAAACACGTTCTGTTTTTTCTGGAGAAAAAAACAGAAAACAGAAAAAGACAATGATACCAAATGAGGCCTTAGTTGTTATATGTTTTTGTATCTTAAATAATGGATGATGATCAGATGAATTATTTTGGATTGGATTCCAATTTTTAAAAAGTCCACTTCTATTATTTAAAACCTAAGTAACTATTCTATACATAAAATTATAGATAAGCGTTCCTATTGTTTTCTATACAATCCTTTTGTTGGGTTTCGTACGTTCGTAATGCAGCAACTATGTAATGATACATGTAAGATATCTTATCATATAAGATGCATGATTATATGTGGCAATAACTGCTATATAACCTTGCAGACAACTTATCACATATGTTATGATTTTCTGTATACATGGTAGATTTGAGATTATATCTCTTTCCGGTACGTTTTTGCCTGGTCCGGCCTATATAGGATCGACTGGCCTGACAGTTTACTTGTCAGGCGGTCAAGGCCAGGTGGTGGGGGGGATCCGTTGCCGGGCCTCTGGTAGCTACAGGACCTATCATGATGATCGCGTCAACTTTTGCAAATGCAACGTATGAGAGGCTACCTCTTGAGAAGGAAGAGGATGGTGGGCATGAGTTAGTTCATTGTTCTACTATCAGAATCACGTATTCTAATGACGTGAACCCGAAGTGTCATTCATGGTTGATATAAGATATATAAATATATATTGACAACCCATACACACATATATATATAAGAAACAACATTTATTAAATAAATAATAATGTCTTAATACATAATCCATTTCCTAGCACAAATACATTTTTAATCTGTTGTGATCATTACCAATATTAAGTAAACCTACAGGATTACATATAAAGAACAACTATTAAAACGTGTCCCTAGTGATTTGTAGGATGCTTATAGAGATAAACATACTTCAAGTAAGAAGCTACATATCCCCACTACTATATTCGCAGATTGGATGATCATATTCTGCAGATCATGGACATAGTGATGTCAAGCCTGAAATATAGGTACGTGTTAAAGAACACGTACTGGACTGACCACTCTATGAGAATATGCATGGTATATGTCATTAGTGATTCTCATATGAATAATGTGCTTGTTCCTACGACCTGAGGTCACCATGGATTCCTGTATGTGGAACTGCATACTTTAATATGATCCTACGTCATCTGTAACGGGATGATCATTAGGTATGCACTGAATCATGACGAGGAATATGAGTGACCAAGATGAGATTTGTTCCCCTCGTCACGAGAGAGATATCTCTGGGCCCCCTGATGAACTAGGACTGAAGGAAATACATGGTCATGCTCAAAATGAATTAACATATGTTGTTAATATTATTTGAATTTATTCAGTCTAATTCTCGTAGAATGACACATTTCCATACCTTATGATTGAGACATATATCGTAGAACAAAAGGAATAAGTTAACGTCTATTCAGATAGGTTTATGATCGCTGATCATTTCATTTAACATGGGTAGTCATGACATCAGTCTAGAGGTTACTAACGATCTTTAGAAGATCGTTGCCATCATTAAATGGAACCTACACGGTCACACAATGAAATCCATTCATACGGGATGAAAATAACTCAAAACAGTTATACATATGATGTATAAATTGGTGAAAGAAATAATCAATTATTGGATGATTGATTGTACAAATCACACTTCTGTTTTGAATGGAAGGGTTCCGTTCTGAACGGAAGGTGCCAGTTTCTTGGCAGCCAGATTTTCTCATTTATGGAAATAATATTCCGTTCTGAACGGAAGGGTTCCATTCTGAACGGTAGGTGAAGAATTAAGGTTCTAGTTATGGTAACTGAGCAATCGTTCATCTCCCTCTCTAGTACAAATAGAGGGGCGGTCCCCCTCTTTTAAACACACAATTCTCAAACCTTAGAGGCCGTCATAACATAGAAATAGAGATAGAGTTTTGTGAGGTAATTTCGGAAAGTATTCCCGGACTCGTCTAGCCGAGTCTGGTTATTCCGTCTGTCTGAAGTTCGTTTGGATACGTGTAGAGATCTCCAACTTTGGAGATTAGCGAGCGATCGAATTCTTCATCCCTAGGAGGAGTAAGGAGGTTCACATGTTGAGCTACAGGAAGGAGAAGGTTATGAGTCAGAATAGTTCAAACCTACATCCGTTCTCTCTCTCGCGGATCAGGAAGATCCGAGGTATAAATTTTAATACGTAATCTCGTACCTTTATTTCCTTTATAATGATCCAAGAAAGGGTTGAACCCGTAGGTTCCGCTGTGCATGTAAAGTACATGGGTATGGGTGCTCCAAAAGTTTCTTCAATCAAATTCACCAAGAGGCCTAAAGATATCTCTCTCATTATATGAGAGGAACAAATCCTATCTTGATTAAACTCTTTCATCCGCATGATTTATTATATACTTAATCATTATCTTTATGACCACCATGTTAAAAACGATGTTAGATTATATTAAAGTATAAAATTTCTCATGTAGGAAACTGAGAAAATCTTAAGTCAAAGGACTACAAATACTTTCTTTATTGAGAATGACTAATGACACGAACCATGTAATATTCTCACGGTGGGTCAATCCAGTATATGGTCTCTAACATATACTTACGTTAATGACTTAATAACTCTTATTCATGATCAGTAAAACGTGATCATCAGTCAACTAACATATTGATGTACATTCATAGCTTATCTAAAATTATGTTTGTCTCACAAACATCCTATAAATGATCAGGGTAGATTTAGAATAACATTCGTAACACTTCATAATTTTACTATAAAAGTCACATACTTCGATGATATAAAATTGAATTGTTTATTCATGGTTCCTTTAATTAATAAGAATAAAATAACCAATATGCATTAATTATATAAAATATCTCTAAATCAACATAATGTTTGTTCAACAGAAATCAAACATTTAGGTCTCAAATACATTGGCCTAGGGCATACTACTAACAATCTCCCACTTGCAGTTGACTGAATCTAATAAGTATCCAATACCCGTCGATCTAGCATTACCCTCATGCTTTGCTTGAGAAAGGGGTTTAGGCAACGGATCGGCAACATTATCATCGTTATAAACTCTGCATATTTAAATGCTTCTCTCGCAATGATCTCCCTGATCAGATGGAAATATCAAATTATGTGTTTGGTCGCTGATGTGATCTTGGTTCCTTTGTCTGTGAAATCGCCCCATTGTTATCACAATAAAGATTTGCAATAGTAAGAACCACACCTAGGTATTCAATGGACTTCTTCATCCAAAGTGCTTCTTTATCAGCTTCTGAAGCTGCTATATACTCCACTTCTGTCGAAGAATCTGTTATAGTGTCCTGTTTGGAACTTTTCCAACTTATTGCACCTCCATTCAAACAATACACGTAACCAGATTGCGATCTAAAATCATCATTATTTGTTTGAAAGCTTGAATCTGTGTAACCTTTTACAACTAGCTCACTTTCAAATCCTCCCTAAAATAAGAATAAATCTTTAGTCCTTCTCAAGTACTTCATAATATTCTTGACTGCTATTCGGTGACTTTCACTGGGATCAGATTGATATCTGTTTGTTGCACTTAATTCATATGAGATGTCCGGTCTAGTATATAACATGGCATACATGATAGATCCAATAGCTGAAGCATCTGGGATTTTATTCATGCGATTTTGTTACTCCTGATTAACAGGATATTGAGTCTTACTCAATGATATGCCATGCAACATTGGTATAAATCTTCTTTTTGAGTCTTCCATGTGAAACCATTTCAACACTTCGTCAATATATGCACTTTGATTTAGACCTATGAGTCTTTTAGATCTATCTCTATAGATCTTAATGCCTAATATATAGGAGGCTTCTCCAAAGTCCTTCATCACGAAAGACTTCCCTAAAAATGTCTTCACATTTGTTAAAGTGAGAATGTCATTTCCAATGAGTAATATATGATCTACATAACGTAAAATGAAAATTATTGCACTCCCACTAACCTTTTTGCAAACACAAGGTTCGTCTTCATTTTTGATAAAACTAAACTTTTTGATTACTTCATCAAAACGAATATTCCAATTCCGTGATGCTTGCTTTAATCCATAAATGGATTGCTACAATTTGCAAACCTTTTCAGAATTCTTAGGATCGACAAAACACTTGGGTTGTGTCATGTACACATCCCCGAGTAAATTTCAATTAAGAAATGCTGTTTTGACATCCATTTCCCATATCTTATAGTCATAATATGCGGCTATGGCAAGCAGAATTCTAATCGACTTAAGCATGACAACAGGTGAAAAAGTTTTGTCATAGTCTATACCATGAGTTTGTATGAAACCTTTTGCAACAAGACTTGCTTTATAGGTATGCACGTTTCCGTCCATGTCAATTTTCTTTTTGAAAACCTATTTACACCCAATAGTCTTTATATCTTCAGGTGGATCAATCAAGTTCCAAACTTAATTATTGTACCTGGCCTGCATCTCAGCTTTCATGGCTTCTAACCATTTATGAGAATCTTGACTCGTCATAGCTTCTTGGTAGGAAGTGGGTTCATCATCTATATGCGTCACATTATTATCATTAGTCATGAGAAATCCATATCTCTCGGGATCATGATGAATTCTAGTAGATCTACGAGGAGACACTTGTGTTTCAATACCAGAATCATCAAGTATTGAAGGGACTAGTGGATCTTCCAATGACTGTTCATTGCTAATAAGTGGATCTTGAACTTCTTCAAGATGTACTTTACTCCTACTAGTTCTATTAGAGATAAATTAACGTTTGTTTGGAGTCGAGATGAGAAGTCTAGGGTGCCGATTGGGTTCATCGCAGGTCCGTCTATCCTCCTCTACCTTGTGTGGTTTCTCTCGCGTCATAGGTTTCACCTCTCGGTCCAACACCTCCCGCACCTTGCTTCACTTGTGTGGTCGCATCGTAGGTTTCACCTCTCGGTCCAACACCTCCCGCGCCTTGCCTTATCTTCGTGGGTTTTGCCTTCCGGTCCAACACCTATTGATCACGCCGTAGGTTTCACCTCTCGGTCCAACACCTATTAGATCTTGTCGCACAATCAGATAAAGATAAAAACTCACAAGCAAAATGTCAAACACAAGATATATTCAAATAAACTTTACTTTAATAAGAGACAGAAATACATCATAAAATAGAGTAAGAATACATCCTAGTTTATGTGAGAAGTCGAATCCCTTGAGCTTGAGTTACGTCGCTCCTTCTACTCTAATCGCGCCATGAGGAGGGAGAGCCTCGATCGGGGGAGATGGCCTTAAACTATCGATGAAGATTGCATTGTGCGGCTGCCTCCGATGTCCTTCTCCTCTAATGGAGGTCTCCTTATATAGGCCAAGGGATCCCTGACAAAACTTCAGGGCCAAGAAACATTCTTCCAATTAATTTGCCCTAGATTTATTCCCATTAATCCCTCTTGTCGAATCTTCCAAATCTTCCATAATTCGACCAGCTGTGAAGATCCATGATTTACTCTGCCTTGCCGCCTAAATTAGCTCTCTAGGCCTAGATGAAAATTGTAGGCATTCCTCGTAGATTTCCAACGCCTATTCCATTGTCCCGTCCCAAGGTATAGAGAGTGAGTTATACCCAAAATACTCAACAGCTATCAGCAGTCTCCAGGGAGCGGGTGTAGGTAGCGATGGAGTGGGTTTGAGGCCTCCAGGGAGCAAGTTTGAGCCTCCAAGGTGCGAGGATAAGTGTTGGAACTGCCGTTCTTCCTTTTGTCAAGTGCCGGCACCATGCCAAGTCACCTCTTTCTCCAAATGCATTATTTTCCATCGTTGTGCACTCCTTTCCCGAAACACAAGTGAACACTAGCAATATCTTGATTCTCGACTAAAACTAGACTAAACTAATGAAATAACTAATAAAATTGTAGAAAGTAAGATACAAGATAGGCGATAATTTTCTATATAAATTACCCCTATCAGTAGGGAAAACGGAAGCAACCATTAACCCGCATGAAGTTGTATTCGGGTTCCTTATTAAAAAGCATCTCAAAAGTTGATTTTTTTGGATTTGTGGAGCTTAGTCCTCGGTTTATGAGATAGACGATGTTGTAAAATATGTCATCTCAAAAATGATAGGGAGACATGGTGAGTCGTGCAAGTTCGACAATGTGACGATGCTTTCTTTCAACAAGCCTGCTTTGCTTAGGCGTGTAGGCACAAGATGTGATATTTGAGATTGAAGGGTAAGTTCGCGCGATTGGTTTGAAGTCTGTACCTCCATCTCTTTGAAGTACTTTTATAGTGCACGAGAGTATATTTTCGACTTGAGTTTTGAAAAGACTAAATATATTTAGCACTTGGTCTTTTGATGCTGAGAAGTAGATCCATTGATGCTAAGAACTAGATCCATGTATAGCGAAAGTAATCATCCACAAAGGTGCTGTAGTAACAAGCTCCCCGAAAGTAATCATCCACAAAGGTGATGTAGTAACAAGCTCCCGAATGAAACATGACCGGAGCCGGTCCCCACACATCTGAGTGAATCAATTCTAGTGGTTTTGAGGCGCGAGAAAAAACTTTTATTAAAAGGGTAATCTGTGAACCTTGCCATCACAACATGAATTACAAACAACAAACGTTTATTTGAGTATAACAACTTGTCTTTCTTTATTAAATTTGAAATAATGGGAAAAGATGCATGGCAAAGCCGCCTATGCCATGTGTCGGCCATCGCCTTTTCACCGAGGGACGAGGAAGTTCGGGTTGGTTGCACCGGTCTCTTGAAAAGTCTATAGAGACCGTTGTCATGCCTTATGGTCGATATAGATATCATATAACAAAGGGATACAATACAAGGACAACACATAGATTTGGATCGATCCGCTCATGATTTATAATCAGTTGTGATTATTGCCAACATTAAGTAAAGCTATAGGGTCACACACAAAGAACAACCGTTGAAATCTACACAGAAAATCAGAACTTATGTGATAAGTTATATAAAAGGTTATATTGTTATTGCCACATATAATCCTACATCTTATATGATAAGATGTGTTACACATATGGTTAAATAGTAAGAAAGTACATATGATTAAATGAATAAAGGCTCCTCTTTGAAAAGATGGACTATATATACCCAAATGGTTCTTAGATTTCAATCTATGCCATTTCATAATTTTCATTCCATTTTGTTAGACAAAAGAGAGAGAAAGAGAAAAGAGAGAAAATTCCGAATTTCTCTTTAGAATTTTTTGTGATTCAAAACGTGAAGAACAGAGACTAGCATATCCTTTCCTCATCCATTTAAAGGGGTTGTTCCGTGTGGATACCGATAGAGGATGAAATGATTCGTGGCGTCTTATTGATTCGGTCGAATTTGTTAAAGTCGTTTTGGAGAATCGATTTGATTGAGAATCGAACTGGTTGTGAGTCGTTTCGGTTGGAGAAGGAGGCGATTTTAAATGAACGGGTGTGTGTTGTGGAAATCGGTAATCATTACCGGTTTGTTCAAAAGTAGAAGCAAGGTTCTACCGCTTCAAGTTCGAGAGCGAATCAATTCTCGATCCGATAGGTATGAACTTTAAGTTCTTGTTTTTCTTTGACTTAATCGTATTTCACTGATCCGTTTCTTTTGGTTTTTCTTGACTTTCTTTAATTCTTGAATGTCTTGAATCTTGAATCTACTTCCGCTGCGTCAAGAGCGCTCAAGAAATCCCAACGAAATTCTAATTCGATTTTTTGTTATTTGAGGTATGTGAAAGACATTCTTAAGCACCAAGGAATCAATCGGTAATTTAATAATTGTTTGGCTAATATTTTTGATCGGTATGGATGCATCATTTCGAACACAAATAAGATCATTACCTGAGTAGAGCATGTGAGAGGTAAGGGTTGAGAATAAAGGGAATAATTTAATTTTGAAGAGGAATTTAGACCTTGGGTTGTTAGGTTCTGTGGGCCAAGTTACTGGCCCAAAAATGCAGAAGAAATTGGAGAAAAGCATTGGAAGTTCACACTGGAGAGAGACGAAACATTCGTCATTCCCATCAGGAATGATCCATTCGGAGCTCTCGAGGTGAAAACTGGCGCATGCTGCTTCTCCATGAAAACTTGCTGCTTCAGTCGTTGTTCATGGCCTATGAGAAAGCCATGCAATTCAGAGAGAGAGAGAGAGAGAGAGAGAGAGAGAGAGAGAGGTTCAGATCATGTTGTTGATAAACGGTGTGTATATAGATAAATTTAGGTAGCATTCGAATTTGTAGACCACAGTTTATTTACACGGTCGCCCACGTGATCTTGGGTTGAAGTAAGCTGAGGTGTCGATTCCCAGGGAGGCCAAAGATAGAGTACCGGACTAGAGTTTTGTATGTAACCAAAACCGATCTATTTGGTAGGTTAGTTGTACAGAGAAAGTAAATACAAGTAAAATAAAGTAAAATAAATCTGTGCTCGCGTTGTCACTGCTGGCGTGCGGGGTTGGGGGGGGGAGGGGTTGTAGAGAGTGATCTAAGGCTTGATAGTTTCATCTTCTAGTCGATCCTTTGTGTTGCTCCTCCTTTACTTCTTGCTGCTACTTGTAGGGGGATTCACCATAGTGTCGCGAAGCCGGCCATCGCAGTGAATTGTTGTGTCCGCACCTCCAGGTAATTGCCCGACCAAGGCACAAATCATTTGAGTTCAGTGACGTTCTTGGTGCCTGATAGGGGTAATTCATATAGATGTTTACCCGCTATCTTGTACCTTATTTTCTGCACTTTAGTTAGTATTTTAGTATTTTATTTATGTTTTAACCCAAGAATTGAGTTACTGCCAGAATCATAAATGATTGCAGGAATTAGGGCAAAAAGGCCAAAAAGGACGGAAAATGGCGCAAGGAGTCTAGGGAGCGATTGAAGTAGTCATTGTACCGTGGTCCCACCCGCGGGTGGGGTACTACTCCGCCCGGCAGCACGGATCACAAGGAATCGCGTCTCGAGAGGAGCGGTTTAAAGGCGTCAAAACTAGGAAAGAAATGCAAAAGGCTGAAATTACGGACTGATTGATTGACATTCAAGAGGATATATGACAATGTTAGGCAGACGCGCTCAAGAAGGAGCAAATCGGGAAAGAGCAATCAAGGATTAATCAACGTTAATGACGAGAAGATCTGCAAGTATATTAAGTGATGCTACTTGCCATCTGGGGACACTGGAAACCCTAGAGTTCTTTCCTCTATAAAAGACCCTTAAATGGGATGGCAAAGGAGGGGTTCGATTGAGAGATCAATTGAAGAGAAAAAAAATACTTAGATAGAAAGAAAGAGAGAGTAGTCTCGTTAGTCACGTGTGGTGACTGCTCGTGACTATGGACTCAGAGAGAGAGAGAGAGAGAGAGTTACATTTTTGATCCTCTTATGTATCTTGGTTTTGGTTATTGTATGATATACTGTAACTAACTCCGCCCCTTATGGCACGGTGTTAGTAGTTTATCAATCTAGTATTTCAATAAGTTATTTTCTCTTTGTTCGTTACTATTATTTACTGTGGTATTATTTGTGAATTGTTCAACTCTTATCTTGAAGTGTGTAGCACGCCACACGTCTTGATACTTACGCGAGTAGGTGAAGAACCGAGAGGAGAAGACGAAAGCCTGACCCACTATCAACACTTGGACCGTCGAGGCGCGATAGTAGCTGGGACGTCCAAGGGGAGCAAGGAATGCCACAGATCTCAAAGGGCTCATACCCTTGTCAGGCATCCGGGTGTGAGCGCAGCGATTCATTACGAGAGCCGGCTTCCCGATACCAGGGTGGATTGCCCTTATCAGCATTAATAAGAAGAACAAGGAGAGGCAACGGAAGGAAACAACTAAGGAGATAGATAAACCACCGAGCCCTAGATCGCTCTCTTGAAGACAACCAACCGATCATCCCCCTACGTGAGCGGTGACAATGCCTGCACGGGACCTTTTTACTTTTATTTTACTTGTTTTATTTACTTTCTCTCGCATAAACAACCAAACATAGATTCGGTTTGGATTACCAACCGGTAGCTAGTCCAACACTCCCCACTTTTAGCCTCCCTATGGATCGACACCCCAGCTTTACTATGACACGAGGTCGTGAGAGTGATCGAGCAAGAAAAACTGAGGTTCTAAATTTTGAATTGGAAAACTTCCTTTTCATCCATGCACCACACATACAACACGATTTTCTGGGGCTGTTGCCGGGGAGGCACAGATATTAGAAATCTGTCTTTCGGGTAGTATGACCGTACATATTTTCTTTTTTCTTTTTAATCTTAGATTTTTTCTTTTTGTGACAGCAGGACAAAACACTGGCCAATATGACCTTGAGCTACAACCTATGGCATGAGAAGTGATATCCACCTACCATTCCACAAACACCTAGACTGAGAAGAAACCTGAACACGAAACAAGGAACGATGGCAGGCAACACAAACTCAGACGATGCGGAAGATCACACGATCAATCAAACGGGAAGAAATGGATCATAGGATCAGGAGAGAAACATGAATATACCCAGACAACTGAATCCTGATGATCGAGCATCGTGATACCGACCATAGAAGCGAACTCATTCGAACTCAAACCTTTCCAGGTCATCATAGTTCAACAAAACCAATTCAGAGGTTTACTCTCCAAAGATCCGAAGCTGCGCCTGTTGATATTTCAGGAGTATTGCGATACCCTGAAAATAAACAAAGTCTAGCAAGACACAATCAGACTACGACTATTCCCATTCTCGCTATGAGTTAAGGTGAGATCATGGCTTCACGCACTTCTGAGTAATTCGATCGGTAATTGGAACTAGCTGGCCGAGACCTTTCTCAACCGCTTCTTCCCACCAAGCAAAACTGCACATCTGCGAAGCCAGATCATGAGTTTCAGCCAAAGACCGTCAGAATCTTTGTACGAAGCTTGGGAGCGATTCAAGAATATGTTGAGAGCCTGCCTAAACCATGAACAGTGGCTCCTAATCCACAACATCTACAACGGGCTGAACGATACATCGAAAGGGAACGTAGCCACAGCCCCTGGAGGGTCGAACTTCGAATCGTCAAAATTAATGGACTCGGCTAGACGAGTCCGGAAATACTTTTAGGAGGCTCTCTCTCTTACTCTTTGTATTACGGTAGCCTGGAGGCTCTGTATATTGTATCTAATAGAGGGGGTTGCCCCTCTATTTATACTAGAGAGGGAGGCGAACGATTGCTCAGTTACTATAACTAAAAATCCTAATCTATGCCTATTCCGTTCCCAACAAACCTATTCCGTTGGCAACAGAATAAGTGCTTCCTTAATCAGAAACTTGGCATCCAAGGTTGAGCAGTTTCCAAATATATTCCATTGCCAATGGAATTGTTCCGTTGCCAACAGGAATAGTGCTGATTTGCACAATCAACTATACAATAGTTCATTATTTGGTTCACAAATTTATACATTATATGTATAACCTTTTTAGAGCGTTTCCTTCGTGAGTAGACGTTGTTCTATGTGTGACCATGTAGGTTCCATTTAACGTTGGCAACGATCTTCTAAAGATCGTAAGTCATGAGTAACCTCTAGACTGGTGTCCTGACTACCCATGTTAAATGAAATTATCAGCGATCATAAACCTATCTGAATAGATATTTGCTTATTCCTTTTGTTCTACGATATATGTCTTGTCACAAGGCATGAAATGTCATCCTTGAATTTGATCGAAGTCTCTTTCCTGATAGAGAATTAGACTGAACAAATACAAAATGATATTAACAACACATGTTAATCCATTTTGAGAATGGCGATGAATTTCATTCAGTCCTAGTTCATCAGGGGGTCGAGGGATATCTCCCTCATGATGAGAGGAACAAATCCCATCTTGGTCACTCATATTCCTTGTCATAATTCATTGCATACCTAATGATGACCCTAATGATCATCCCATTACGGATGACGTAGAATCATATTAAAGTATGCAGTTCCACATACATGAATCCATGGTGACCTCAGGTCGTAGGAACAAGCACAGTATTCATATGAGAATCACTAATGACATATACCATGCATATTCTCATAGTGTGGTCAGTCCAGTACGTGTTCTCTAAGATATACCTATATTCCAGTCTTGACATCGCTATGTCCATAATTAACAGAACATGATCATCCAGCCTGCGAATATATTAGTGTGGATACGTAGCTTCTTACCTGAAGTATGCTTATCTCTATAAACATCCTACATATCACTAGGGACAGTTTAGAATGTCATTCGTTGGTTCACAGTTCTACTATCAGAATCACGTATTCTGATGACGTGAATCCGAAGTGTCATCCATGGTTGATATAAGATATGTAAATGTACATTCACAATCCATACACTCATTCATATATGAACTGAATAAATATGTTTCTCATAATCTAATCTCTAGTCCAACACTTTGGCTAAGGGCATAATTCCTTCAGTCTCCCACTTGCACTAGGCTAATCCTAAGTACCTAATGCTCATTAGGCAACATGACCTTCATGTTCTACGAACGGGAAATATATGCGTATTATATTATAGAAATTTACATTGCAAAATTGTAATGTCTGCAATTGAACTCTATCATTAGTCAAGAACTTCTGAAATAAGTACTTGTATCCTTGTTGCTCTATTCTGAATCATTTTTTGTTCACAACATAGATCATCAGGCTTTAAGAGCACTCAGGACTACTCCTAGTTCCAAGATCAAGTTTTGATTTAAGCATACATGTTGCCACTTCTAAAGCGACAATATGATTTTGTTTCAGTTACATTATCTTGTTTGGAACTCTTTCTAAATTGCTGTGTTCAAAATAAACGAATTGCGATAATGATCCATGTTAGGAAAATTTAATCTCTTACCACTACTTAGCTCCTCATAGATCGAGATATCTTAGTTCTTCATAAGAACTTGAATATTAATTCTTGTCAACAAATGACTAACATTTGCTCTCTTATGCTCCAAGCATATTACAAAGTACATTCTATGGCTTGAAGAGTCTTATTCGTCCCAACTGTTTCTTGTACATTGAACCTTTCAATAAACGGATGACAAGCATATGTCTTCATTATATGAACGTCATAGGCAAGAATTCTTTCTTGCATATTGAACTCCTTCAATATATTATTGATAGCATAGAATCCAATTCATGTACCTTTCATTGTTCATATTAGTGCTAAAAATAAGAACTCTTGCTTGCATATTGAATATTCAATATATGGTCGAAGGTATAGAATCTAATTCTTTTATCTTTGTATTGTTCAAGTGAATGCCATAAGCAAGAACTCTTTCTTACATATTGAACACTTCGATATATGGCTGAAGGCATAGAATCTCATTCGTATGTCTTTCATCATTCATATGACCACCGCAAGCAAGAACATTTCTTGCGTATTGAATTCTTTCAATATTTTACCAATATACTTTATCTTACAACCATAAGTCTACATAGACTTCAACTCCCAACTATTAGGACGTGTAAGTTCGTTGTTTGTAATACAAAAAGCCTGTCATACTCCCACTGAATTTCTTGAAATTGGTCGCATCTATTTTGATAAAATCAAATTCTTCAATTTACTTTGTCAATTAGATTCATCCTGAGATGCTTGCGTTAATCCATTCATGGATTCCAAGCCTGTAACCTATCTAGAATTCTTGGGATCATAAAACTCTTGCCATGTATCGAACATCCACGGTAAAGTTCCTGTAAAGGAATGTGAGTTTTATATCCTTGTTCCATCATTCACAATCACATTGTGCTATGGAAGTTTGACTTCGTAATAGCAACAAGTGAGAAAGTCTTTTACTATAGCCCATACTATAGCAACTTTCTTTGCTATTTATAGATTAACCATACACTTTATGCAATGGTCATCAAGCCATTGGATACTCCGGTTAAGTTCCTAACTTGACTGCTTGTACATTTGTTGCATCTCAGTTCTCATGGTCGAACCATTTTGAGAATATTGACTCTTCACAGTCTCCTCGGTAGAAAATCGAATCATTCTCTATGAGCACCTTTTATGAGAGATCATATCTCTCAGCCTAATGTCTACCAGGTCTGTGAGGAAGACCTTATGTTTCAAGTATAAGCCTATCAACTACTTGATAGCCTCATTAAAGATTCATCGCTAGTATGTGGATCTTGAACCTTTCGAGATGTATTACACTCCCACTGCTTCTTTGGGAGATGAGATCTCTTTTAAAGAAGTCTGAATTTCAAGTAGCAAACAATTTAAACTCGTAATGGATGTAAAACAATATCAAATTGATATTCCATAAATATTTATAAGATTGTTGTGTTGACGCCGTCAACCTTTTGACACGAGTCGTAGTTCAATCTTTAAAGACATCTTGGGATTGCCCAACCCATATCACATATGGTGTCCTTTTGAACCTTATGATATTCAGTGTTTAGTATATATAAGAGTATTAACCTATAAGAATCTTGGAGGCATAGACTGATCCAATAAGTTTTATCTTCTTCTTTATGTGCACATCGTGGGATGTTGCATATAGAATTAATTGTGAAACCCTTTTCGTAATTTCTAAGATAATTGTCAAACTATTGACTCGAATACTTGCCACTTCGATCTGATCGAAGTGCTCTTATTATCTTGTCAAGGCGATATCGAATTCCGTTCTTAAATGCTTTTAACATTTCAAACATTTTGTGTTTCATTAGGTGCAGAGCTTGTAGAAATCAGTACGAGGATCCATTTTCTGCCAATCATTGCGTGACACGTGGCAGCCCATGTTCACAGATTCCATTGGCCAGGACGCGTGACATATTCTGGATTGTTGGATTAGATTTGGAGAATTTAATGTAGACCAATCAGGAAGTGACAAGTGTGGAGTATGGTGTTACAAAGAATAATTGCTAGAGAACTCCCAAATGTACCCAGGCAGAAATTGAATAGAGAAGAAGGAAAATGAGTGCTAAACACCCCCCAAATTACTACCGAATATCAAAACCGGATCAAACTCAATTTTAGTCCCACTATTTTTAATCTTTTTCTTCTCCATGGATGACCTTATTTAGCGTTGTCCCAAAACCCTAAAATTTTTCTTTTGGTGTGTGGAGATAAAATGGAGCCAAGCTTCATCAAGGAGAAGGATTTTGCTCTAGCTTGAGTGAAATTTGGAGGATCTAATCGATCAGGAGGAGGCTCTAGCTTGAATCTCCAATTTGGTTCGATTTAATTTTCTTCTTTCTCCTTAATATTTTTTCTCTCTTTTGTTGAATGAATAAATTAAGTATGTATGTTTGTGTGAACATGCTTGTGTAGTTTGAGTAAGGATTGGTATTTTGTGATGTTTAGATTATGAAACATTGTGTTGAACTTTCTCAATTTGATTATTTTGTGATATTTAGTGCTTAATTCTCTCTGTTTTGTGTTCTTGATTAAAAATTACTTAGCTGAGTATTTTTAATTAAGTTTAAGCATAAAAATATATTACTTAAGTGCTTGTTAGTGAACTAATATCTTGGCTGAGAGTTAGATTGATTAATTAGGTTTTGGATTGAGTTGTTTTAATGAGCTTCGAATGGTTGTTTTAGGTTTGTTCTTGAATTAAGTCCATTTATTGAGTAAATTCTTAGGTTAGATTACTCAAGGCTAGTATCCAAAATTGTTAAATTGTGTTTAAAGATATTAATGATTGTTTAGACTCATGAATTACCATTACATCCCTTCTTGTCATTAAAAAAAAATTAAAAGGTTTTGTTGTGGAGTTTTTATTTTTATTTTAATTGCCAATCTTGTCTTTACTATTTGATCACCATACTCTCTCTTTTTACAATAATTTTTCTTAATTGTAAACCCTTGGAATTGCATAGAATGCTTAGCACCTGAGAATTGATTTGTGAATCTGTTTTACTTAATGCCAGTCTCTCTATGGATCGACCCCTAGTTCAAATATCAGTTATACACTATTTGGTTGAATTAGAGTAAAATATAAATTATTTTGTTAACACGTGACTACAGTACGACACGATTTTACGCTCGTTACACACATGTCTCAATTGATCCTAGATCTAATGAGTCTACCGTTCCACATAGGGTGAAGTTTAGAAATGCGATTCTCATTCTGTGACTTAGATGATATTGCTAGAAGTATGGAATCAATGGACTTATTATTTAGCATATAAAGGTTATTTTCTAAGTGAACATTTCAAATAGACAAATCTAGGAAAATTTTATTATTCCAAATAATAAATTTTACAACCACTTTAACGCTAATGTAGAAATAACATTTGTTTCATTACAAGTCCATAATGGCTAAGTCAATAAATTCCTAGAGCTAATGGAGCAACTCTTGCTTCATTCCCCACTCGTAGTTTGACTTATCTTCTAGCTAATCTTCTACTTCTAAGTAATATCCTGCACATTCAAAATGTGAGAAGTACAGTGGATATCCAATATCAAAGTAGAGATTTAGAAAGACGAATACCTGAAATGGCAGCTATTGATTCTTCTTCTTGACATATCTTACATCCCCCTCTCCAGTGATCACGCATAGAACATGCAATCGCTTCTTTGGATTCCTCGGGTTTAGGCAACACTTCGCCCTCACTCTTGATCCGGCTCTCCCATGTGGCTTGTCTTCTCGACTCCCTTTCCTTTCCAATCCTGAGGGCATCAATGAGAACTTTTGCCTCTATGTTCTTCTCTGCCTGTTTATGATATTCCGTGATCGTGGCTCCATCCGACGCTTATGATATTCAGTAATGAAGAAATTAAAGCTCGGAGGAAGCGATTCAAGAATTATGTCAACCACGAATTCCCTTGGAATAGGCGAACCAAGTCTCTCTAAGTAATCATTGTGGCTTCTCATCTTGGACACATGAGTATCAATAGAGGAGCACTAAGCCATCTTGCGCTTGAGTAATAACTTGGTGATCTTGTAGCGCTGAATACTAGCCTGCGTTCAGAACATTTCCTTAAGCGTCTTGATCATATCATAGGTATCCATAAAAACTATCTGCTTCCGAAACTTAGGTTTCATTCCTGCTAACATCATCCCGGCTACTTCATCAGAATCATCAAGATACTTCTGATAAGTGTCTTGATCTACCCTAGAAGTGGTTGAAGACAGTGGATTTGGGATGAGTGTCTTAAGGACGTACAACTTTCCTTCACTATTGAGAACAATTCTCAGAGTCCTGAACCATTCAGGGAAGTTTGAGCCATCGAGCTTATCCTTCTCAAGGATAAATCGCAAGTTCGTAAATTTCGAACTCATTCTACAAGTTTAATATGCAGTGTAAAGTTTATTATTTAAAAATAGAGTTATCCTAATTTTGGTTCATATATTATACTCCCACTATTTTCTTCAAATCAAACATCTTCAGTTGTATTGATTCAGAAACTTCAATTAAATGAGGTTCATAGTGAGTCAAGATCCGTATTTCATTGAGCAGTAAGTGCGCTCTGGCGAAACCCTTAATGCTCAAATATTTAGGTAGGAATACTTTCCAATTGCATCATATGATCAAGACGGTGTATTATCCCATCTTGTGCCCTGTGCCTAAGTCTGACTTGCTTGCTCAGTTAAATTTAACCATGCATGAGTATCGACAAAGCAGTTTCCAACACACTCAGCTCATGCATAACCTGTGCTAGTCACTACTTCCCGCATGCCCTTTTCCAAAGATAATCCTGCACATGCCCAGCTCTGGCATGACCCATGTGGAAAACTATCGAGTACCGAGGGTTACAGTGACATGGAAGACACTTCATTACTTCATATTCTGAAGAATTTTGTTTTAGATTTATAAATATAAACATCACACAAACAAGGTAAATATATAGTATGAGCCTATTCCTCTGATTCCACTGTTGGGGAATCCATAGCCATGTACGTTACATACGCAGCGGAACCTATGGATTCAACCCGCCCTAGTATCATCGTTAAGAGAATAAAAGTATGAGATTAACAATTAAAATTTATACCTCGGATCTTTTTGATCCGCGAGATGAAGAACAGATGTAGGTTTGAACGATTCATACCTAATGATGACCCTAATGATCATCCCATTATGGATAATGTAGAATCATATTAAAGTATGCAGTTCCACATATAGGAATCCACGGTGACCTCAGGCCGTAGGAACAAGCACACTATTTATATGAGAATCACTAATGACATATACGATAGATATTCTCATAGTGTGGTCAGTCCAATACGAGTGCTCTTATATTCCAGACTTGACATCCCTATGTCCATGATCAGCAGAACATGATCACCTAGCCTGCGAATATACTAGTGTGGATATGTAGCTTCTTACATGAAGTATGTTTATCTCTATAAACATCCTACATATCACTAGGGACAGTTTAGAATGTCATTCGTTGGTTCACAGTTCTACTATCAGAATTACGTATTCTGATGACATAAACCCGAAGTGTCATTTATGGTTGTTATAAGATATGTAAATGTACATTCACAACCCATACACTCATTCATATATGAACTGAATAAACGTGTTTCTCATAATCTAATCTCTAGTCCAACACTTTGGCCAAGGGCATAATTCCTTTACTTCACGAAAGCGAAAGAAGCACAAGCCGTGACCATGAATCTGGTAAACAATTCCAATTTTTCTTGTGTAGTATGTGGTCAATTAGGGCATGATGGTAATAACTGTACACTAATAGAAGATGGTGAGCAACTCAATGCCATAAACCTGTACACACCATCTTATAACAATGATAATATACCAGCATACAACAATAATAACAATTAGAGGAACCCAAGCCTGTGATATTGGAGCAATAAGTTAGGCCAATCCCAAAACATCACACCAAATCAAGGGTATAATAATCAAAGACTAGGACTTTATTCTATACTAACGAATTTTATGGCAGAACAAACAGAAGTATCTGTTGAACTTCGGGCCCATGGCAAGAATTGAAAAATCAATTGCATAAGTTAGCAAGCAGGGTGGACTCACTAGCCTCGCACACCAAGGTGTTGGAGACGCAAGTTGCGCAGCAGGCGAGCAATTCATTCCAGCAAGAAGGGAAGTTTCCGAGCCGAACTAAAAACCTACGAGAGCAAGTTAATTCTGTGATGGCTCTAAGGAGCGGACGAGGATATCAAGGGCCGATAATGGAGAGAGTTGTGGTGAACTAGTCGCAACCCATGATCTCTGAACCACGATTTAAAGCTCCACCACCGCAACCCGCGATACTAACCGAAAGCACGATGAATCCACTACCTGTGACGAACGATAACGAAGGGGAGAAACCGACTGAACCCGTGACAACAACCGAAGTACCGAACCCCATCGACAAACGCAATGAAGACTTTTCCTCGTCACCACCAGGACCTGATTACAATCCACCACCATCATATTTCAATATTAAGTGTATACATGGTATTGTTCTAGGGGTCGATCCACCGAGAGACTGGCCTTAAGTTTAACAGGTTCACAATGAATTCTCAAGTTTTTAGCGTCTTATTTGCAAAATTCCAAGTTTTAAACCCTAATTAAAGTTTTTTCCAAAATTTCCAGCTCGACATATTTTTGTATTTTGACTCGTACCTAGACCAAACGAACGTCAAATTCAGCAAATGAGATATCGTTGGAAACTAGAAAGAGAGATCTCCACAATGGCATCTTATGGTATTAAGGTTTTATTAAATAATTTCAAGAAATTTGTAGTTTATTTCAGTACTTTTATCAGATTCACAGTTTCTGCACCAGGAGAATTCCAAAATTCATAGAAAAATAACCACAAATCCTAAATTCGCCAAAATTTCAAATAAATTCAATCACTTAGTTTAAGAGATTCTTTAAAAAATTCATACACAATTGTTCATTAGATCAACAGTTATTGATAAAATTCAGATATGGTTCCAGATTTAGGTCAGACAGACAAGTTCTCATAAAATTGACAATATCCTCAAATCTGTCTTAACAAACACTATTTTAAATTCTAGAAATGGATTCTACCTTCAAATTATTTTAGATATGACCATTTTTATATTTTTATTATTTATTTTTATATTTTTAACAATTAGGATGAAACAGAACAGAAAATTGAACAAGAAAAACAGAAACAGAGAAATAACAAACTTTAAAAATTAATATCTCACAAATTATAAACAGGAATTGGACACTATGGTTTGAAAATTATCTACTAAATGAGAACGTATTTTTGAAATAACTTATTGAATTTTTAGATTAAGTTTGGACACGAAATTGAAGGGAAAAATACTGAAAAATAGAAACATTACCGCAGCAGGACATAACTTAACTTTTATGGATAAAAATAGGGTTAATTTGACAATTTGTATAATATGAATATCATTAATCACACAACAAATAATTTTTACAGATCTAGAAGCAAGGTTTGGGTATTTTTGTTCCAAAAAATACTTAGGGCTTTTTCGGTGAAAGGTGGAATAGTGGAAGAGCGGAAGAGTGGAAGAACGGAAGAGTGGAAGAGCGGTTATTCCATTTTATTCCACCATCGTTCGGCAACATCCATGGAGTAACAAGTTGGTTTAAAATATGTAAATAATAACTAATTACTACAATACCCTTATTCTAATCATACTTTTTTAATTTATTTAATTATTATTCTTCAACCTAAAAGAAAATAAAAAAAGTTTTTTAAATAAATAAGATAGAAAATAATTTGTTTGATTTACTAAATCATTTTTGCATGACAGGTGAAATGGAAAAAATGAACATAATTATCTTCACATTTTAAATATATGATTTCATGAAATTATTATTGAGAATTGATAGTTTTTCATCTTTATTTTTCTATAAAAAATTGTTTGGAAAGAAATAAGAGAGAGGAACATAGCATTAATTACTAGTGCCATGTCATCTCAAGATGGAAGGATTGTTATTTTTATCTTAAATTTTTCCTTATTCCATAAAAGAAAGATCTTTCACGCCCCCACCCCCCCCTCCCTCTCCATGGTAGAAGAAAATTCTACTCTTCCATCTATTTATTCGATTTTCTTTCACCCTTGTTCGGCTAGAATAACCCACTTCTTCTACTCTTCCAATCTTATTCTACCTTGCCGAACGCCGCCTTAATAAATGAATCAAAACTCAAAGTTAAACTAAAATTAATTAAACAAGAACCTTATCTAAATGTTCTAATGATAAATAAATCCCTAAACACAGATTTGTGAGTCTCAATTTGATCTAAAACTCTTCTTCCAAACAAATTTAGACAAATATTCAATAAATTGGTGTTTTGAACTTAACTTCACAATTTGAAAAAATTGAATCAAATAAACGCAAGATCTCAATCACACATCATACAAATGTTTATCCCTATCCTAGATTCACTCACTCATGACATTAAAAATAAGATTTTATTTATTTTTCATCAGTTTTACACAGAAATTCAAATCTAAAAAAAATCGGGGAAAAGAAAGAGTTTAAACAAGAATCAAACCAATCCGAGATGACGATTCCCTTCCAAGAGATCCTTGGAATTGATCTGGAGCTCCCCTTGACTTCTTGAGTCATCTAGATAGAGAATTTGGAGTTTGAACGCCTCCAGCCTGTTTTTGCTCAAATTAGATTTACAAGCTCAAATCTTTGCTCTCAAACTTCCATTAATGGTGATTAGGGTTGGGAGAAGGAAGAAAAAGATGAAAAAGATGTGGTATGTACAATGGTTTGAGGATTGGATATGTTTGGTGGTGCATGATTTGAGAGATAATGGATCCTTTTATAGAGGGTGATTTACATCTGCTCCAGCCGAATTGGAGCTGTGGGACAAACCCAAATTTCACATTTTTATTTTTCCGATCAAATCTAAAAATATCTCAACAATTTCCCTCACAATTATTTAATAATTTTAAATTTATTTTTTTGAGATATTTCTGTTCAGGATTCCTTTTATTTATTTGGCGGAAAGAATTGAATTTGGTTCAGATCTGAAAGGGGGGGGGAGACACGTCCTGCCTTCCAGTCGGAATTGGAGAGTTTCATTCCTTAATCTAAGTTGTTTAATTTGTTAGAAAGGGAGAATGTTGAAGTCCTGTTGAATCTGGACTGGAGGCTTTCATCGGTTTGTTGGGAGGTTATTTGAGAGTTGTGCTTGATGAATGGTCTCTTTTTTTTTCTGATATATTGTGGCGAGGAGAGGTGCAGGAACCGTGTAATGAGTGGCTCATGTGGAGAGTCACTTCTTGGCACTGAATTTTTCAATTGAATGCGAGGATTTACTGTGGTGTGAAATGGTGCACGAGTTCATGCAACATACTTGTTTTGGCGCAGTACTGAGAAGATTTAAACCGAGAAGAAGTTTAGTTCTTTCCTCCATTTTCCATTCTCTCAAAAGCATGTGTCTTGTTCTTCTCATCCTTTGCACTTCAACTCAATCTCTTGAGCCAGAATTGTTTTGCATCTCTTACGACGCTACAAGACTTTGAATCATCGAATTTCGTTGAGAAATGCTCAAGTTATGCCTCTTTGAACACACATAGACCTCCAACACTTTTTCAGCTACGCCATTATTGGCATTTTGAGTTCAAACTCTCATTTTCAGTCAACGATACTCGAATCTAAGCTTCAGTAATTTCTCCAAACTTCCCCACAATGCTTCTTGAAAAGAATTAGCTCTCAATTAGCATTCCAACCTACTGAATTTTCCCACTTTCGAACCAACTTTTAAAAGCTTGGAAAAATAACCAACTCGTTCATCAAACTTTATCTTAGAACCTACTTCAAACCAAATTGATATTGTGAATATCTTGGTTACAACAGCCAAAAACCTCTCAGAATCAAGAAAAACATACCTCATTCAAAAGATTTGAGCTAATTTGATTTGAGCAAAATTTGACCGTTAGAACTGGAATTTCGTCGAACACTTTACTAGTATGATTTCAAACTCAAATATCTCTCTCATTTCTTCATCATTTTCTGTGTTCTTTGTATCCATGGAATGAGGAGAGAGATTAGAAGAGAATGGAGTTAGAAGTTTGTCAAACAGAGTTCGGTAGAGAGAATGGTGACCTGAGGAATATTCAGCTCGAATTTGATTATTTTTCAGCACAAACATGGTTGACCCAGTCAAACCGGCGGCCGGAGACCTATATAGTTGGTTTTGTCACATTGAGACGAGTCGTTTGACACTAAGCACGCCCAATTCTGAGGGATTTGAAAATTTCACAATTTTTCGAGCGGAGTTGACTAGTCTGTTGACGGTTGACTTTTCACCAGTTTGACCAGACTTTGACCAAGCCTTTATGGGAGTTCTAAAAGGTTTCCTGTAGCAAGACTAGTACCAATGGATTCATCTCGTCGAGAGCTTGGCATCGACGTATAATTTGACCCGTTTTGTAATGGTTGAATTTTTGGTCAAAAGCGATTTTTTGGGTTGACTTTTTTTCTTTTTGTGGATTTTTAGGTTTTTACTCGGATGGTTGGTTGGTAAAGGATTGTAGGAGGTTGGAGAGGTGTGTATATGATTTTCGTGCAGATTTGTGGAGAATTCGGCCATCCTTACCCAAAATTAGCAAATCGGCACTTCCTTTGGAGTTGATGACTTTTCACCGAAGTCGTCCAAATATCATTTTCTTGATCTATTTACCTAGAAAATCACGCAAAAATATTTTAAGATGTTTAAAAATAAATTTTATGAATTTTAAGTATTTTTTATACATTTTATGTGATTTAAGGGTGAATTTTATATGATAAAAAGCGTAAAATTGTCTATAAAAATACACATTATAGGATACTGATTTGGTTTGAATATTATGGATACAAATCCGGTTCTTTCGGATAGTTAAACGGATATTTGATAAATAAAAAAGAGAGGACAGAGAATTTGCATCTTTTGGATAACTAATGATGCCTTATCTTGTACTAAATTTACCCTATATGTGCTCTAAAATTTTACCTAAAAAATAAGAAAAGGATTTTATGGGTAGTGATATCGACATGAAAAAATATTATTTGTTACGGAAAAAAATAATTTCAAATGACATATTTAGACTTATTAATAGTTATAGATATTTTGAAAAAAATCTCAATAGATATCTTTTGCAGTAAATTGGAAATATTATATATTCTAACAATACAAAATTGGGCAGAAATCTACTTGTCATATCAACTTTTGAATCAATTATCAAACTACCCAAAAATAGTTGAATCTTATTTATCTAAGATTAAGAAAACTTTCAATTTTATTATTATACACAAATTATTCTTGGTGATTTGGATTAATTTTATATTTTGAATTCATAGGTTTGATTCATAATTTTCTTCCTATGTAACTAGCAATTATCTCTTATATAAAACTAGATGGCACCTCGCTCCGCTTCGGCTAGAAACATAACAAAAGATAGTGCGATCAATGATATATATTAGAAGTAAAACTAAGAAAACATTATAAGCAGAAGTAAGAAATGTTTACAGTACAAAACATCAAACTTCAACAATACACAAATTAAGTAACTTTTTACTACATTGTGATGCTTGGTTTCATTGCCCTTCTGGAGAACTATTGGCGTTCTGCTCTATTTCTGAATCACCTGAAAAGATATGACTAAAAAATTAATAATTTCATATTATTTTATTTAGTTGCTCTTCATAGTATAACAGTTTGACATATCTATTGGTGTATACCTAGGTCCGAAAAAATTTCAGTGAACACAACATTTTGTGTCCAATTTGGACATTCATTGTTCGGATTTTCAATAAGTACACGTGATAAGGCTACATAAAGCTGACCATGAGAGAAAACTGATCTTGGTAAATACACGCCAACTTTTTTCAAAGTTTGTCCTTGACTTTTATTTATTGTCATTGCATAGCAAATACGTATAGGAAATTATTTTCGCTTTAGTACATAAGGCCATTTATGATTTTTCATATTAAAGATAATTCTTGGTATGTAAGTAATTGTTCCTACATTATTTTCTGTAATGATTTGCGCTTCAATTACTCTGCTTGTTAAATTTGTAATCAGTAATCTTGTATCATTGCATAATCTATTTGTTTGATCAATGTTTCGAAGAAGCATGATAGCAACACCAATTTTCAGGGATAATTCATGGTATAGTGCACTGTTTGGTCGTAGTGAGTGGATAAATTCTATTGGATAAAGTGTTTGTAATTCTCCTTCAGGTATTGAAGAATTACAGATTCAATCTGCACTATAATAGGTTGTCATATCTCCGGGAATTTTCTGTAAGATAGTTTGATTTAATTCGTTGACGTCATCATTTGTTGGTGCCAGTATGGCTCTTTCTTTCAAATATTCAATGTTGTTGTACCATTGCAAATATTATTTATATACTTCATTTATAATTGCTTCTTTTTTATATTCAGAATTAAATAAGTTTTTAACTTTTATAATACCATTCCCAACTGAAAGTATCCACTCATTAAATTTTTTGGCTATTTGCAATTGTTCAATAGTTAAATTTGGTTGTAAAAGTCGCATGTTTTCTATTAATCTAAATATTTTAAAATGATGCCATAATTTTGAACGTGTAATTGATGCATCTAATGTTTCATGTCTTGAGCCATTAGGAATAACTAGTAATGTTTGACCGAAATCACCACCTAAAAGGATTGTTTTACCGCCGAAAGGTTTATATCGTGTATTTTCATCAGATGTTGATAGTAAATCTCACATAGTTCTATCAAGAGCTTCAAAACCATTAAGATGATTCATAGGAGCTTCATCCCAAGTAATTAAGGCACAATTTATGATTATTTCAGAAAAAATTTGATCCCTTCTTTATATTGCATGTTGATTTATTGTTTATTTCAATTGGTATTTTGAATCGTGAATGAGCTGTTCTTGAATGAGGTACCAAAAGAGCTGCCAATGCTGATGAAGCAACAAGTAATACAATTTTATTTTGAGCACGTAACGTAGTAATAATAGCACGCCATAAATATGTTTTTCCATTACCACCATGGCCATATTCAAAGAAAAGTTCACCTTTTCCTGATTGAACAGATGACATTACTGCTTCATATATATTCTTTTGATTATTATTTAAACCTTCATATAATAATATTGCATCAGCCACACTTTCGTTTAGATTAATAGCTAGTTCTTCGGCTATCAATTGATTGGTTGTATCATGATCGGAGACCTTTTGAGGAGTTGGAAGAGAATATGTCGATAAATTGGAATTGTTTCGAAGAAGTAATTTTTCAATATCTTGGAGAATATAGTTTTGTATTTGATTATTTGAAAGATTGATGTTTGATAGATTACATGTTTTTCTAATTGTATTCGTAATGTCATCTCCCATAACTTCCCAGCAATCATTGAATAATTTTAATGGATTTGATACCTCACAATGTATATACGAATGAATAAGTGACGTAATTGTTGTGATATAGCCCAAATAGATGCATTTTGCATTGCATAAAGCCATTCATTATCGTCTTCTAATAAGCCTAATCCATTACATGCTTATCTATATGTTTCATATGTTATTCCATTAATTGTTCTGAAATGTTCAAAAGAGGAAGAACCTGTTATAAAATTGAGCAACATCCGTAAGTAGTATATATCGCCAAATGAATTTGGTATATGATACATTCTTCCTAATTTTTTTAGCCTTTGTCTTTTTTCCAGCTCTTATTTTTTTTTCCATCTATAATATTCAGGAATTTCGATATACTTTAATGTCCGAGCAAACGGGTCTATTTTATTCAGTTTGAACCATTCAGTAGGTATTGTTTTATTAATTGTTTCAATATTAATAGTGTCTTCCATATTGTCTGTATCATCAAAAATAATATTGTTCATATCAGACATATGTATTGGTAATCTTTCAACGCTAGGTACATGATAATGAATATTATATTGATAAATTCTCCACATTGCTTCATGAGGCGTAATATAACGACAATCTAAATAATTTTTTATTTCGTTAAATTCAATTTCATTTTGACTATTTGATGTATTTTCTAATATATCATGTTTTGATATGAAAGCCATTATACGATCAGGTCCCA
This sequence comes from Juncus effusus, assembly GCA_027726005.1. NCBI lineage: Eukaryota > Viridiplantae > Streptophyta > Magnoliopsida > Poales > Juncaceae > Juncus > Juncus effusus. The sequence goes on from CM050909.1 coordinate 5,434,616, forward strand.
TGCATATATATTTGAACAAATATTTAATTAATAGTGACGTGTGACAACGTTCGATGTTAACATGTGGTTGATATTTGAACAATAAATTGAGATTGTATGGTACAACAAATCTATTATCAAGTAATATTCCGTTTCTTTTGAATCTGTTATCATTTTTACGCCTTTTGTAAATAACAGTACCATCATCTTGGATTATTGTGTCATGTTGAAATTTTTTGGGAAAACCTTTTGAACATATACTGTTTTTCATACGTGGTCATTTCGGAATTGCAATCCACATGGACCATGAAGCATGAATGATGTTACAACATTATATGCTTCATGTTGAAATTTTTTTATTTTTTAAATTAATGGCCGCTTATATTTTTAACCTAATTAAGAAAATTTTCTCTGCAAATTGTAAAGTCTTCTCTCTGAAAGAACAAAAAGGCAAAAGGATAACGTAATTCGCTGCAGGAACTATAATTCGCTACAAGAACAAAAATTAGTATAAAATGGGGAGAACTCACAATTGATAACAAAGATAGGCTTAAAAGGACAAACACTCAACTGAAACTATAATTCAAGTTCCGTTTCTTACTGATTGAATCTCTTTTTCTCCTTAATCCGAAAAATTTCAAGTTCTGTTTCTCAGCTGAAATTGCATATTCAACTTCAGTTTCTTACAGATTGAACCTCTGGTTCTCCTCAAATCCGAAAAAATTCGAGTTCTTTTGTCCTGTAATCCGTCTTTTTTCCTGCCAGCAAAAGAAATAAAATGAAATTAAACACCAATCAGAAGGGAGAAGTCACACTTGTAAACAAAGAAAAGCTTGAAAATAGGAACACCCAACTGCTGTGTTTCTCCTCTAATCCAAATTATGTTTCTCTGGCAACACCAATTGAAAGAAAGTAGAAAGGATAAAGATCAGTTTTGCAGGAGCGAGTAAGAGAAAGAGAGCTAGAAAGAATGACAATAGAGAAAAAGAGAAGATAAATGGGGCCAAAAAAAAAAATAGAAGTAAGAGGAGACACCTGTACATACATTGAGCGGTGCTATTTGCTCCGGTATGAAACTAATATCCCACCACGCTTTATTCTATTTTTTGTGAGCTGTTTATATATTGATAGATTCATGACTAAATCAAGTATCAAATTAATGAAGAAGGCTATCGTTTAGTGGGCTATGCACAGCTTGTTATATGTATCCGGCCCGTTCTAAAAAATGAGGAAAGAATGAAGATTATTGTCACACGGGGCCCGTTCTAAAAAAATTGAAGAATGAAGAAAGAAATTGCCACGGGCTGTTCTAAAAAAATGAAGAAAAAAAACATGAAGAAAAAATGGAGAGAGATTATTTGCCAAATGAAGAAAGAATGGAGATTATTTTGTCACACGGGGCCCGTTCTGAAAAAATGAAGAAATAATGGAGAGATATTTGCGTCGTGTCGCTCACAGGTTGATATCTGTGAGCTTTACTACTACTGTAGAAATAGAAATATGAAAAGAAAACATATTAAAGGAACAAAAATCAAATCAACATTAAAAAATACATAACGGGTTCACACTATTTTTAGCAGCATGGCTATTTCATGTCATGACACATGGCATCTCATCCACCAAATATCAGGCCTTTATTTTTTTTTTTTGTTCCCATAATATTAAATACATAATGGGTCCGTCTTTGTATTTTAACTTATTGATGTTGCATGACGGAAAAATCACATCATGATATATCAAGTCCCTTTTATATTTTAATGTTACTAAATATTTTCAGAAAAAATAATTATTTAATACAAAACCATGGCAAATTTACACAATGTTTATAAAGCATAACCCATCATAAATTTATATAATAAATATTGACTCAAAGTAAAAACATTATGTACTCACTAATACAAAAATGATCATTAAATAAATTAGAATAATATTCAATAGAATATCATTTACATTACAAAGTTTTTAACTCTCATATGTTTCTTATTATTATTCTTCTTTTACTTTTTCCCTTTCTTTTTCATTTGATATAAAATAATACAAAAAATATATATTATATGGAACAATACTTTTAGTGGTTCATGTACTTAAGTGAATGACCAATTTAGTATTATTAATTATTTATAATTTGCACGGTTGGCTTACGGTCATGGTGCATATAGATAGATGTCCTTCATACAAATACAAAATATAGGTTCTTTCATGGTGCATATAAATGTCTTTCATACAAATACCAAAATATAGGCCTTGATACAAAATCAAACGGTGCATAATTAAAGGAGTGGTGACGTGGCTTGCTTAGGTGGGAGTACTGTAGATAAATGCTTTTAGGATTATATATATTAATAGATTACTTTACTACAGCCAGTCTCTCACTTATCATTTCCCATCTTACCTATAGAAAACAAATACTATTTTAATTTTCAAATAATAAATTTTATAAATTGATTCCTTCAAACTGAAATAAAATTAATTAAACAAGACTGTTATACTATTCGAAAGCTAAGAAAAAATATTATTAAACTTGGAGGAATGCATTTGATGCTAACAGAAATTCCAAAAAAATGAATATATGGTACCAACAGTTGTTGTTTAATTGCCGCCTAAAGGTGGGTGAATAAATCTAAAACCATGAAGAAGTATTGATTTGACTTTTTAGGGTTTAGGCCTGAAAACAAATTCTATTTTAATTTCCAAATATTAAATTTTATAAATTGATTTCGTTCAAACTGAAATAAAATTAATTAACCAGACTATTATACTATTCGAAAGCTAAGAAAAAACATTATAAAACTTGGAGAAAAGCTTTTGATTCTAATAGAATTTCCAAAAAACGATTCTATAGTACCGTCGATTGTTGTTTAATTGTGGCCTAAAGGTGGGTGAATAGGCCTAAAAACAGGCAGAAGTGTCGACTTGACTTTTTAGGGTTTTGCAACTTTTAGGTGATTGACTTTTAGGCGGATGGTTTGTATTAATAAATAAATAGATAATTGAAACAAGATAAATAATAGTAAATAACGAAATTCAATAAAGAAACCGAACACCAAACTTATTGACGAGATTCGGCGAGCTGGTTATATTAGCCTAAACCACACATTCATGCTAGCAACCCTTGCTGCATTATCGGTGAGGTGGGTATGCCTCTCGGCTCCTTGATTAACTAATCCAAATAATGTTTTCTTTTGTAGACTTAAATTACCGATCACTTTACAAAACTCGTAGCGATTCGATGAAACATACTTAATGATTTCTTCCAATCAAACAAACTCTCAAGCTTGATCTAAGTCCCTTCAAAATTGCTCACAATAATCTTGATTAATTAAACTAGTCTCTAGAGAGAAAACTTCAATAATTTTGCTTAGAATGGATGAACAAAATGAAATTGGGGGCTGCATTTAATAAAGGAGGAAAGAGCAACCTGCAGAAAAGGAAACTGTCAGCGGTCCGTTCGAACGGACTGCATAAATGGCAGGAAATTAAAGGAAATAAAATTCAAATGTCTAGCAAAAATCAGGTCTGTTCTAACAGACCAAACAGTCTGTTCGAACAGATTGGATGACAGATAAAGTCAGAAACAAATAGCTAGGAACGAAACAGTCTGTTCCAAACGTAGCCAGAATGAAAGGTTTGTTTGAACGGACTAGAGTTCCGTTCGCATTGACTAAGAGATAGAGTTTAAAGAATTTTCTCTTTAGGGTTTAGTTTAATTAATCAAACAAAAACACAAAACAAACTCAAAACACAAGAAGATCTTCAACTCTTGAACGCCAAGAAAACAAGTCTTAAAAGCTTGAAAGCGATGAAACTCTTCGAGAACTTCTGATCTGATCAAGATAAAAACTTTTGCACGTCGACTCAAACTTTTAAATTTACTGATCTTATACAAGTAACTCAAACATGATTAGTAATTACGAATATCATCAAAAAGAGAACAGTAACCCCCCCCCCCCCCCCCCCCCCGATGATTATCAAAACAATTCTGAAAAATGTAGTATTTTATTTCTTCTCCCTCTTTTTGAAAACCAATCAAAAGGGAACATCAAATGAGAGAAAATAAAACTCCCCGTAAATAGATGCTCCTCCTAAAAAGATACTCCCCCTGAGTTGAATAACCTGAAAAAAAAAATTTAACAACATATTGTTTTGTAACAAAAAGTTCAAGATAACATTTAGGGTTTTGCAAAATGGTCCAAATAGGTATTTCACAATAAGTTTTCATCACGACAAAATTTTATATATTGAAAATCCTTTTTATATTATTGAAACATACATATAACTTTTAAATAAAGTTAAAAAATAATAGTTTCTAAGAGAAAATTGAGAAAAAGACAAAAAAGAGTGAAAATTATATAATGAGTAAATGAAAGAAATTTAAGCTCGAGTAACATAACCTTGACCAAGTGACGGAGAATTTGAAAAAATGCTTGTGACTTGGCGAAAATATCTTCGACTCCAATCCGATGAGTCAACTCGCCCTATTCTTCACGTGACCTGATTAGCAGGATGACAAAAATCATGTAGATTTCTCACATCTCTTGGTTGGTTCTGGTCAAGTTGTCTAACTTTCCTGTATCTAAGAAAAAGAAACTTTCTCGACCCAGAAGTATAGATCCGTTAAGACAAAATTTGACCACAACTCCCACTAAAAATATGGCTAATTAAAAATTGGAGGGGAGGGGTGGGGGGGTTTTGGGGAATCGAAGCATCTACATAGACTTCGATGCCTCCTCGTTTAATAAGGAGACATTTTCTACATTTCTATCTTTCACAACCACATGTAATGTAGTGAAGTACTTATTTTGCGCAAATGACACTCTAAGGAAATGTGACCTATTTTACAACAATAGTTGCAGAACATAAAAGTGGGGCTCGAGGTCTTATTAGTACTCTTAACGAAATCAGAGTTGTAATAGTATAAAAATTCTTCTTTCCTCAACCTAAGGTCGGTCGACTTGGCACTGAAAACGTTTGATTTTGAAATTTTCTGTTTTAAATGTTCTTATTGGAATGTTTGGGAGCTCGATTTTATGATTCAATAAATTAAATCTTTTCAAGGGCATGTGTATCGACTATTTCGTATAAATAACCATTTGGACCTCTTTTATAGAGTCGTTTAGCTGTGAAAATAATGAAACCTATTATTGATGCTAAAATTTTAAATGTTCGACTTTTATGACTTTTATCCTTCGAATAGTTTCGGTATATAAATGCACTTACTCGACCATTCTTCGGTTGATTGAGCTCACTTTTTGCTTTTTGATCTTTAGGTCTCGAAAGAGCGGGTTTAGAACCGATTTCCTTCTTAAACCCTAAACCAGATTTTCACTTGGTTCTTGCCCTATTTGTTGGGAAATCTATAGCCATGTTTGTTACATGCGCCACGGAACCCATGGATTCAACCCGTCCTAGGATCATCGTTAAGGAAATAAAAGTATGAGATTAGCTATTAAAATTTATAACTCCGATCTTCCTGATCCGCGAGACGGAGAACGGATGTAGGTCTGAACGATTTGGTCTTGCAAACTTCTCGTTCCTGAAGGTCGACTCCGCCAACCTCCTTACTTTTTCTAGGGATGATGAACTATCGCTCTCAAGTTCTCAACTTAGAGAACCTCTACTCGTAACCACGCAAAGTTCAGACAGACGGAATAATCGGACGCGGCTAGACGAGTCTGGAAATACTTTCCGAAATTACCTCACAAAACTCTCTTTCTATTTCTGTATTATGACGGACTCTAAGGCTTTAGAATTATATGAAAAATAGAGGGGGGGATCCCTCTCTATTTATACTAGAGAGGGAGACGAACGATTGCTCAGTTACCATAACTAAAAACCTAGTTTTCGGCGTATATTCCGTTAAGAACGAAACTTTTCCATTCAGAACAGAATACAGTTTCCAAAACTATGAAAACCTGGCTGCCAACAAACTGGCACCTTCCGTTCATAAAGGAAGCCTTTTGTTCAGAACGGAAGTGTGCTGTTTTGCACAATCAATCATGCAACAATTGATTATTTCGTTCACCAATTTATACATCTCATATATAACTATTTTAAGGTATTTTCATCATGTACCAATGGATTTCATTGTATGAGCGTGCAGGTTCCATTTAACACTGGCAACGATCTTCTAAAGATCGTAAGTCATGAGTAACCTCTAGACTGATGTCATGACTACTCATGTTAAATGAAATGATCAGTGATCATAAATCTATCTGAATAGATGCTAACTTATTCCTTTTGTTCTATGATATATGTCTTGATCACAAGGCATGGAAGTATGTCATTCTTGAATTTGATCAAAGTCTCTATCCTAATCGAGAATTAGACTGAGTAAATACAAAATGATATTAACAACACATGTTAATCAATTTTGAGCATGGCCATGCATTTTCTTCAGTCCAGTTCATCAGGGGGCCCAGAGATAACTCCCTCTTGACGAGGGGAACAAATCCCTTCTTGGTCACTCACATCCCTCGTCATGATTCAGTGCATACTTAATGATAACCCTAACGATCATCCCATTACAGATGACATAGGATCATATTAAAGTATGCAGTTCCACGTATAGGAATCCATGGTGACCTCAGGTCGTAGGAACAAGCATACTATTCATATGAGAATCACTAATGACATGTACCATGCATATTCTCATAGTGTGGTCAATCCAGTATGTGTTCTATGACACGTACCTATATTTCAGACTTGACATCTCTTTGTCCATGATCAGTAGAATATGCTCATCCAGTGTATGAATATACTAGTGTGGATATTTAGCTTCTTACCTGAAGTATGTTTATCTCTATGTACATCTTACATATCACTAGGGAAAGTTTAGAATGTCATTCGTTAGTTTACGGTTCTGCTATCAGAATCACGTATTCTGATGTGAACTGGAAGTATCATTCATGGTTGATATAAGATATATAAATATACATTCACAATCCATACGCACAGATATATAAGAAATAACTTTTATTGAATAAATAATAATGTCTTAATATATAATCCATTTCCTAGCACAAATACATTTGGCCTAGGGCACTAATCCTACACTATTAATATCTTGTCTAACTCAATTCTGTTTGTGACATTTTTGGCACACGCAGACTTGAGGGAGTTATTTTCAGTTTTTAGACTTAAAAGTTCGACTTTTGGATGATTTAATTCACTTTGTAAATTTTCACATTCACAATTATTATTATTTAAGTTCATTTTTCCAAATTCTTTTAATTGTGCCTTGTACGACTTTACCAAGACCTCGCATTAGATTAATAGTTGTTGAGTACTAACAAGAGATTCCCGAAACCTATCCAACTCTTTGAAAGGAAACACGCAATCAAAAAAGACACAGCGGAATAAAAATTTTACCCGTTTCCTAACCGAGGATCCGTGTAATATCAATCAAATCATAAAATAAATCTTATTTATAAAACAAATTCGTCTCCAAATAATCTCCATGCGTCTCTTGTGGATCTGATCACGAAAGGCGGTGCAATCTGGCACCACCCTCTACACGTATCCACATGTGAACTGCTATTGTTGGCGGAGAAACCGAGACTACTAGATCCGGTTTCTCTTTCTCAAAAGGCGGCTAGGGAATTCAAAATGTTATGACCTAATCAGACGAACTCTTCATCTATTTATAGCATCTCATTCTTACACATCTTCACCTTCCTTTTGATTTTCTGTGTCCAACTGAGTTAGTTCTGTTTGTGTGCGATCCTGTAGGTTCATTTAATGTTGGCAATAAACTTCAAGTTTATAAATCAAAAGTAGCCTCTAGTATGATGTTATGATTACCTAAATTAAATGAATGAGACGTGACATAACCTATACATCAATTATGTATTTAGTCCCTTCGTTAAACGATATTTATATTGATCATAAGGTATAGTTTTATGTCATCCTTATTATGATCATTTCTCTTTCTTGAATTATAATTAGACTGAATAAATTAAAAGACATTAACAATACATGTTAATTCTTTCGTACACGGCCGTGTGTATTTTCTTTTAGTCTCAATTTATCAAGGAGGCCCAGAGATATATCTCTCTCGTATTCGAGAGTAACAAATTCTATCTTGATCATTCACATTCCAACTCATGGTTTACTAAATACCCGATCATAGCTTTTATAATTATCCTGTTAAAGACAACGTTTGTCACACCCAAAACCAAAACAGAAATCTCGACTTTGGATCGAGTGTGTCAACCTGCCACATACCTTGTATGTCAGGCTTCACAATGGTTATCAAAAACACAAATGTTTAATACAATAAATAAGAATCATGGAATAAAAAAATATTACAACCCTTTAGATTACGAATAGCGGAAGAGAAATGAATTGAGACGTGAAGTCTCCGAAAGAAAAATTAATCAAAAACCAAAGAAAAGGGTTGCATCTTCAAAACCGTGATATCTTATGCGAACGCTCTCACAACTTGACACTTCTCTCTTGAAGCTGTAGCATCTGTCCTTCTCAGCCTAGCCCCAAAACATACAAAAATAAGAGAGAAAAACAAAAGAGTGGTTAGTCACAATTGCGACTAAGTGAGGAGATATTTTGGGCCTAACTTATTAAGACAACCATGGTCTGAAAGCTAGCCCCAAATCTCGCTCAAAACAGTTAATTAAAATAATATATCAAATATAGAATTTATACCACATATAATGGAGTATCATAATAATAATAATAATAATAATAATAATAATAATAATAATAATTATTATTATTATTATTATTATTATAATAATAATAATAAATGCGGAATGCGGAAGTGTACGAAAATTCTTTTCAAACACTTTTAATACTTCTCAAAAAGTAAAAGATTCAAAATTCTTAATTCTCAAGTTCTCAAAACTATCTGGAGATCACATTTTAGGCTTAGGGACCGCGCATCCCTAACACAAGGCCTGACAACCTGGGTACCACTCGCGTCAGCACCTCGCACATAACACACACATGTGTAGGATTTTTACACTACGTCTAGTACCAATCTCTCGTCAAAAATAAAAAAAATGAAGGTCATGAACGTCACAAATCACATATCACAAAATCCCATGACCTCCTCCTCTCATCCTTTAAAATGATTTTTATCTACAGTATCACATAACACAATTAAAATAAAATAAATTTTTTCTAAACAATTCTATCCAAAAATATGGTCTATACTGTTTGATCATAAAATATGAGACTAAACCCGTTTCCATGGCTTAATTCGACCAATCACGGTCTAGTCTTAGTAAGAATTTAAAAGTAGATAATAGTGAGAAATCACTCACGAACAATCCAACTTAGCAAAATCTTCGACCATCACAATCGTGTAGCAAGACTCCACATGCTCCTAGTCATCTCCACACAAGCCGTGCGAACATAATAAGCCGCTCGCAACCCAAACTACCTAACAACATCCTAAACAAAAACCCACAAACCAAGAAACCCTAAGAGTGTCAAATACACGAAATTTCCAGTATCATACTTATGTCATAATATAGAGCATTCTTTAATAAATGAAAGCAATGTTTGAAATAATAAATAATAATTTGATAAAGCCACACAGAGATAAAAATTAGTTTGATCAAAAACAAATGAACCACAAGTGCTAGATGATCTGACCATTTCTAGACACATGAGAGCTATTTGATAAATTTGAGAGAGATGTCAAAGTTGGCTCGGTCTACTAACAATACAAAATCAAATTTTAAAGGAACTGGATTCTAATCATAAGAATTCACACTAAAACCAGTAATGAGATTGACGAAATGAAAATTACTAAATTGAACAAGAAACATACTTTGATAAAGAGGCTTACAAGTAAATGAGCATGTACACTGATCAAATATCAGCAACCATGAATTATGGACATAACCGAACGTGACAAGTACTAAAAAGATTGATGACATTAAATCGGCAAGGACCAATAAAACTACACTAAATATGTGACTCAACGTGAAGGATGAAAGTACAGGTCAAATATGGGAGGACAAATCAAGTGTATTGAACACAAGACGCTAACCTTTTACTATCATCAATTAATAGGATTCATATGAAGAAACAAGTCGACAGGTAAATGAGAGAATAGAAAAAGGAACAATACTTACCACCACGTGGCAAAGCTCCAAACAGATCACGAAGAAGGAAATTGAACAGATAATTAGATGTTGCCACTCTAATTCTCATTGCCACAGCCTACGATCTGACCATGCACCAATACATCAAAAGCATGCAATGAAGAAGGAATTAAAGAAGATAAAATGAAAGAGATTTGACAGGAGGAATAAGTGAGAGATTCTTGGAAGTGATGAGGCCGCTGGAGAGAAATAAGGATATTAGAATAAAACCTACATAATGACTTGTCATTTAAACTCAAAGAATACTATAGAATACTAACAGTTTCAAATGAGTAAACTTACAGGCCCAAAACATAACTATAGCCAGCTCCACAAGGCCCACCGTAAATATTATTAGCTAACTATAGAAAACCGCTATTTTGAAAGATACTATTAAACTTACTGTATTGATATTTATAAAACTGATCAAAATGCTCTCTAATTATAAGTATGAAAGTTTCGGTATTTGACATAATCTAATACACTAACAAAATCTTTACTTCAAGATCTAATTTCTCAAAATCTAGAACTAAAAACCCAGAAACAAAATTCCAGACACACACAACGGATTTGAAATCTTGAATAATATCAGTTTGGATTTGATATATTACAACGTTTGACTATGTCAAAGTATGAAGATATATATCTAAGAATCTATGATGGCCTCAGGTCAAAGGACTACTCATATACATTAGATTATGAGAAAATACTAATGACATATATCATGTACATTTCCATAGTGGGTCAATCCAATATATATTCTCCAATATATATATTTTTATGTTAATGAATTAATTTCCAATATTCATGATCAGTAAAACGTGATCATCATCATTCAACTTACATACTAGTATCTATATATATGATTTGAGATTTTTAAATATTTTTTTCTTACAAACATCTCATATATGACTAGGGATAATTTAGAATTGTATTCACTTTGCTTTACTATTTTACTATCAGAATCACATATTCTGATGACGTATAACGGACATACATATTCATGGTTAATTAATAATCTAACAACCTTTTACGCACAATTATTATATGAAAATTTTTATGACATAAAACATCTAATATAAAAACATAATGTTTGATAAATAATCCGTTTCCCATACGGCAAAATAGTTTGGCCTAGGACATTATTACTTTCAGTCTCCCACTTGCACTAGACTGAACTAAGTAATACATACTCATATTCCTCTAGGTACCTCAGACTCGTTGACCTAACATGACCCTCATGTTTCTCTTGCGGAAGTGGCTTAGTAAACGGATCAACCACATTATCATCGCCAGATATTTTACACACTTTCACGTCTCCTCTCTCAGCGATCTCTCGGTTCAAATGAAAACATTGAAGTATATGCTTGGTTTTGTGTTGTCATCTTGGTTCCTTTGATTGTGCAATTGCTCAATTACTGTCACAATAGATAACCATAGTATCCAAGATACTCGGGACTACTCCTAGTTTCGTCACAAACTTCTTTATCCAAACAGCTTCCTTAGCTGCTTTTGAAACTACTATGTACTCCGCCTTTGTGCTAGAATCCACCACAGTTATTTGTTCAAAACTTTTCCAAACTACTGCTCCTCTATTTAGACAAAACATATAGCTACTTTGCGAACTATAATTGTCTATGTTAGTTTGAAAGCTCGCATCGGTGTAACTTGTTACAGCCTCACTATCTAATCCTCCATAGACCAAGAATAAATCTTTTGTCCTTCTCAAATACGTGAGAATATTCTTAACAGCCATCCAGCGACTTTCACCGGAATCTGACTGATACCTGCTTGTTACGCTTGATGCTTGTGCCACGTCCGGTCGAGTACTTACCATGGCATACAAGATAGATCCAATTGCCGAAGCATATGGAATCTTACTCATCCGTTTCTGTTCATCTCGTGTTGTTGGACATTAAGATTTACTAAGTTAGACGTTATGTGACATTATAATAAATCCTCTCTTGGAATCTTCCATACTGAACCGTTTCAATATCTTGTCAATGTATGTACTTTGACTTAGACCTATTAGCCTTTTAGATCTATCTCTATAAATCTTGATGCCTAATATATAGGCAGCTTCTCCTGAGTCTTTCATTGAGAAACTATTCCGTAAATATGTCTTGACGCTCAAGAGCATGGGAATATCATTTCCAATGAGTAGGATGTCATCAACATAAAGCATAAGAAAAACTACCGCGCGCCCACTTACCTTTTTGTAAACACAAGGTTCTTCTTCACTTTTGATGAAACCAAAATTTCTGATGGCTTCATGAAAACAAAGATTCCAGCTACGAGATAATAGCTTTAATCCATAACTATTTGGTTCGACAAAACCCTCGAGTTGTATCATCTATACATCCTCAGTTAAGTTCCCATTTAGAAACACTATTTTGACATACATTTGCCATATTTCATACTCGTAATATGCAGTTATGACAAGTAAAATTATGATTGATTTAAGCATGGTGACTGGCGCGAAAGTTTCATCATAGTCAATACTATGGATTTGTCTGAAATCTTTCGCCACGAGCTGTGCTTTATAAGTATGCACATTTCCATCCATATCAATTTTTCTTTTGAAAACCCATTTTCACCCGATGGTCTTCAAGCCTTATGGTGGATCAATCAAGTTCCAAACTTGATTATCGTACATGGATTGCATCTCGGCTTTTATTGCTCCTTCCCATTTGTGAGAATCTGGACTCGGCATAGCTTCTTGATAGGATGTGGGCTCATCATCTATGAGCATCACGTCATCGTCATGAGTCACGAGATATCCATATCTCTGTGGCTCTCAACGATCCCTAACAGATCTACGAGGAGATACTTGTGTTACATTTTCAGATTCATTAACTGTTGATGAATCTAATTCGTGTTCCATCATCAGTTCTGCATTAAATTATGAGTCTCGAGCTTCTTCGAGCTGGACTGCACTCCCACTCGCTCTTTTGAAAATGAAGTCCTTCTCCATGAAGACTCCATTCCGAGCAACAAACACTTTGTTTTCGGACGGGTTGTAAAAGTAATATCCTTTAGTTTCTTTAGGATAACCACAAATAAATACTTCTCAGATTTTGGTAAAAGTTTGTCAGAGATTTCATGCTTTACATACACTTCACATCTCCAAATCTTTAGAAAAGACAATTTGGGACTCTTCCCAGTCCATAATTCATATGGCATCTTTTGAACTGATTTTAAAGGAATTTTTTAGTATGAATGCAGTTATTTCAAGAGCATAACCCCAAAAGAAAGTATTCATATGGCATCTTTTGAACTGATTTTAAAGGAATTTTGTTCAGTATGAATGCGGTTGTTTCAAGAGCATAACCACAAAAGAAAGTTGAAGATCCGTTCGGCTCATCATAGATCAAACCATATCTAGCCAAGTTCGATTTCTCCTCTTAGATGCAACATTCCATTCAGGCGTTCCACGCGGAGATAATTGTGATCCACAATCTTTAAGATGATCTACGAACTCTTGGCTTAAATATTCGCCACCTGTAAGAATGCGTAAATCGTGTCGTTATTCGATTCACACTCTCAACAAAAATATTTATAAGTCCCCTAAATATTTTCACAAGTGTATATGTGGAGTTTGAGTTTAGGGTGTCGATTCAAAAGGAGGTAAGGCCTCAAATGATTAACGTTTAAATCTCACTTTTATTTTAGTGTTGTTGTTTTAAGAAGTTGTTGTTGTTGTTTTACTAAAAAATAGATGCGAGAGAAAGTAAAAGAAATAAAATTTTGTTCTTAAAATTTCAAAAAAGGAAAGTAGGAAAATATCGACGATTCATATGACATGTAAATATTTCATCACAATAAATAGCAATTTATTATTAAGATTTAAAAGCAAGGTTTGACCAATTTATTTCCACAAATTAATCAACAAATAACTCAAATATTAAATCCACTCAAAAACTTCTATTTTCAAGTATCACAAATACCCGATTTAAACCCTTATTTGAATAAAAGAACAACCTTTCCAAGTTATTATTAATCAAACAAATCTCAACACTTCTCACAAATATTTCAATTTAAATCATTCTTCCAAACAACTTAACTTTAGATCTTATGAAAAAGTGCCAAAATTTAATCTTTCAAATATCATAATAAATGCAAAATTTTACTTAAAGTTTTATTAACATATGTCACATGAAAAGTCTTTCCCTACTATGAATCTACTCACTCATATCCACAAATATAAAATTCTCAAGTCCTTGAGTCATATTATTCATCCAAGAAAAGAAAGAAAATAAAGAAAACAAAGAGAAAATAGATCAAACCCTAAAGATGACAATCGTTCTCGAGTTTTCCCTCCTTCATGGTTGATCTTCGCACTTGCTCCTTCTAGATTTGGTGCTCTCTCTTTTAAAATTTCACTCTCTTTTTACTCTCAAGAATTTAAGCTTGAAGCTTTGTAGACATTAATCGTAGAAAAGAAAAGAAGAAGAATGAGAAATGGTGGAAATGGATGAAGAAATGAGTGTGATAATGGATATGAGAATGGTTGCATGAATGGATGCCTTAGAGAGAGAAAGAGGGTGTATTTTTATAGAGAAATTTGACCTAGAAAATATTTGGAAATAAGCTTGTGGGACTAAATATTGAGCTTGATCCGGATTTGATTTTGAGTAGTAATTTGGGAGATGTGTAGCACTCTTTTTCCTTCCTTTCTATTCAAATTCTGTTTGGGTGTAATTTTCTAGGTGCATTTAGTAATTCCCCTCAACCTTATCCAAATTCAACAGCTTGTACACGTGTCACACTCGGATTGGGGCAGAAAGAAACATACCAGCCACGTGTCAGCTGATTATTGGCTAGAATGGAATCCTCGTACTGAGCGACTGAAATACGCTCAACTCGTTTTCTGATTCGAGTCGACACGTGTCTCCACTGGATTGGCGAAGCGGAACCTCATACTGAGCATCGTCAGTGGGCTCCAGAAAACGCGTGAGACTTCACCTCCATTACCTCTCACTGGAGCGTCCCGTACTCGCCAAAATTAGTGTTATTCGCCCGACGGAGGCATCCGTTCGAATTAAAACCGGAGGAACGATTGAGCGGAGGGTTCGAGAAAACGCGTTTAGCAGAGCTTCATGCCATGCGTCTGGACCATATTTCCTCGTACTGATTTATCATACTGACGTGTCAGCAGTGTTCCCCACTCAAATTCCGCCACGTGTCTCGTCTAAATCAGACCCCAACTACTCAAGCCACGCGTTGCTTCCTTGTTCGCTGATTTCTAATGGAATTTGCCACGTGTTAGCCTCTGATTGGCCTAGAGAGATATTCTGGAAAAATTAAAGAGAGGGATGGGATCACGTGCTGCATTTTGATTGGTTGAGAGAGGGTTTGACCAGGTCAAAGGTTGACTTTGACCAAGGTTGACCAGATCTTTCATCGCATTTTCTGAGAGTTCTAGAAGGTCTTTTTTCGCGAGGTTTATGCCGTTGGATTTGTCTCATCGAGCTCTTCGATTTGGTACCCAGTTTGATCCCTTTTAGGACATTTGACTTTTGGTGAACTCGGCGATTCCTCGGGGTTGACTTTTCGTCTTTTTGTGGATTTTGTAAGTTTTGGCTTGGATGGTTAGTGGATAAGGGTTGTAAAAGAATTGGAGAAGCCTGTGTAGGGTTTTCGCAGAGACTTGTCGAAAATTCGGCCATCCTTGGCCGAGAATTTGCAGATCGGCCCTTTATATGGAGCTGACTTTTCATCTGAAATATCCGTTTCTTGGTCTTTTTACCTGAAAAATCATACAAAAGTGTATTAAAAGTTTCAAAACTAATTTTTATTAATTTTAAACAATTTTTCAATATTTTATGTGATTTAAGGGTGAAATTTTTATGATAAAAATCCTAAAAATGTGTATAAAAATACACATTACAAATCTCACCACACTTAAACCAAGCTTGCCCTCAAGCATAAATTTAAATCAAGTTTTCGGGTTTTTAGAATCAGGTTAAATCCATTTGAAAAGAGATTAAATTATTACCAAATTATTAGTCGATTATTATGATAATACACGAATGTCGGTGAATGTCCATTAATAATTTTAAAACCTCAAAGTTGTTTCAACACGCAAATCTTTTATCCCAATTATCCATTTTCCAAATGCTAGTACCCGAAGAAAAATTTTATACTTTAACCCCATAAATTTTACCCCAAGGTTTCAACTCGATTTTTAATTTTACCCCAAACATACGATGTTGAACATGATAATTTTTCAAAAGTGATTCGAGGTATTTGTTGTTGAAATGAGAGTCCCTATCACTAATAATAGCCTTAGGTACTCCAAAACGCTGAAAGATTTTCTTTTTAAGGAACTCGACCACCGTTTTGGAGTTGGCATCTCTTGTTGGGATTGCCTCAACCCACTTAGACACATAGTCGACACATACAAGAATGTAAAAATAACCATTCAATTGAGGGAAAGGGCCCATGAAATCTATCCCCCAAATGTCGAAAAGCTCAGAAAACAGTAAAGTTTTTAGAGGCATTTCGCTTTTGCGGGTTAGATTACCCGTTCTTTGGTAATTCTCACAACTCTTTACAAAGGAATGAGCATCTTTGTAAAGGGTTGACCAATATAAACCGCTTTAGAGCACCTTGTGATTTGTGCATTGGGCCCCAAAGTGACCCCCACATTCTAAAGAGTGACAAAAAGATAATACCAACTTGAAGTTGCAATCGGGCACACACTTGCGCACCATTTGATCGGAGCAGATCTTGTAAAGGAGCGGGTCTTCCCAAAAATAGTAGCGTGAACCGTTCTTGAGTTTCTCCTTTTGAGCGCGAGAGAGCGTGTTCGGCATTTGTCCCGTCTCCAAAAGGTTGACGATGTCCGCATACCAAGGTGTACTCGCCTGGATTGCATAGAGGTGCTCGTCAAGAAACAACTCATTGATCGGAAGAATGTCGCCTTCTTTTGTCGGGAGTCGACTAAGATGGTCGGCGACGAGATTCTCCGCGCCCGTCTTGTCTCGTATCTCCACATTGAATTCTTGAAGGAGGAGAACCCATCGTAAGAGGCACGGTTTGCACTCCTTCTTCGTCATGAAATACTTCAGCGCTGCATGATCTGTAAACACAACCACTTTTGTTCCGACCAAATATGATCGGAACTTTTCCAAGGCATATACAATAGCTAATAATTCTTTTTCGGTGGTCGTGTAATTGCGTTGGGATCATCAAGTGTCCTAGAAGCATAATATATAACGTGAGAATCCTTACTAACCCGATGGCCCAAGACAGCACCAACGCTCAATCCACTCACGTCGCACATGATCTCGAATGAGAGGTTCCAGTCGGGTGGTTTGATTATCGGGGCGGTGCACAACTTCTCCTTCAGGATGTCGAAAGCCTCCTTGCATGCGTCGTCAAAGTCGAATTTGGCGTCCTTTTGGAGAAGGCGACACATCGGTTGCGCAATCTTGGAGAAGTCGCGTATGAAGGTTCTGTAAAAGCCCGCATGGCCCAAGAATGAGCGTACGTCCTTCACATTGTGAGGGTGATAAGTCATTAATTATACACATTTTATACCCTATACATATGTGATATTGCACCATTATATACGTTAATATTCTATTTATATCGATAATAATCACAAATTGAATGTTGATACTACTAATGACATATTCATGTGAATTCAGGTGTAATTTGGATGGAGCATAGCTTGAAAATAAAGATGTTGGAGCACAAGATGGAGATAATAATCAAGATTTCGACCTGCTGACACAGCTTCAGTATTTCGGCCATAACTCACAATCTGGGCCTCCTCTATATGCATCCTATATCCCGTTGGAAAGAAGAGAACAAGGCCCACAATTCATTCAATATCACCAGAGCCCAATTCAGAGATATACGCATCCCAAATTTACCATCTTCTGGACAGATGTTTTATGCATTTTGCATGCACTCTTCATGCCTTTGCCATGCTCCCTTCACACTCCTTGCATGGAGCTTCATTTATCCCTCATGACCACCTTTTAAGAGGCAATATAACCAGGTGCAAGGCATATCTTTAATTCACTTTTGAACTTCATCATTCTCTCTCTTAGAGTTGGGCAAGTCAAGCAAGCTTCACTCTTCCATCCATGCTTCATTAATGGGTTCTATCATTATTTTCTTTTCTTTCTTTTCCATGTACTTCGAGTAAGCCCTTCGAGACATAGTTAGTGTTTATATTTTTGTGTTGTAACTTTTGAGACCATTAATAATGAATTTCATTTGAACGGTTATTATTCTGTTTTCATTTACTTATTATCTTTCATGCTCAATGAATTGTTTTAATTTTATTTCGGTCAGTTCTATGTTCAATAGTACTTAACAAGAGTCACAAAATTCCTATGGGTGCTTTGCTCAATAGCCTCCATTAGAATTTGAATAATAGCCAAGTGCAAATAACTCACAACGATCTGAACAGTTCTAAACAAGCTCATTGTTTAGGAGGTTTTGATTTGTTTAAATAACCAATCATTTCAATTGAATTGGTTATGATATTCAAGTAGGTTAGTGTTTTTATTTACGAGCCCATCTAAACTAAAACCCCATCTTTTTGTTTGAGTTATTTATCGGTTAGAGCTCATCTTACTGCACTTAAAAGATTAATTCCAAATTCATTATTATAATCAAGGATAAAACTACACACAAATTCACATGAACTAGAAAAAAGACGCACTCTGCTCTTTTACAAATCAATTGCTGATATCTCAGTTCGCTTCAAGCATCTGATAGCAGACATACCAAAAGAAGGGTTAGAAAAGCTCAAAAAAATATTGAATGAAACTCAGCTCAGTCCAGAAAATGATACGGTGAAATGGCAGCCGAAGGAAAAAAGGGAAGATTCAAAGTTAAAAGTACTTGCCAGGAGATGAGTATAGGGGATCTGCAACCCTCAAACCTCAAAAACACTCAGAATTAAGATTTTCTTGTGGAAAAATTTCCAAAATAAAACTCTCAGACACCATAACCTAGCCAAGAGGCGGATTATGGTATCTTTGCCATCTATGTAGGAATAGTTGGGAGTCAGTGAAACATTTGGCGGAAGAATGTGATTTTGTTCTACAACATTGGAACCTGATGCAAAATGCATTACTTGCAGGCACCCATCCGCCTAATAATATCCTCCAACAAGCAGTATCCCTCGTGTTGTAGAATGGAGGTAACCTGGAGCTCAAGAGTGTCTCAGCGGTATTTCAATACATAATGTGGACGGAAAGATGCAGAAGGTTGTTCAGTAGTGAGGAGAAGAGAGGCACTCGCTTCGTTAAAGAGATCTTCTATGAATTGCATCTAATTAGAGGAGAAATCAGAGAAGAGATTGACTGAGATGGAGAGTAGATGAAGCGAGGTCGGCGGAGAGAAAGAGAGTTAAGTACAAAGGTTTATAAGTAGAAGGAGATGTGCAAGTACAGCTTTTGCGCTTTACACAAAGATGTCGAGACAAAAGTAAACACTGGATCAAGTTATTATGGGCCGGAAGAGATTTAGTTTTTTTTCAATTTTTCTTGTAAATTCTTTTCTTTTACAGATAAGTTTCTTTCTTTTTCCTTTTAGACTGTAAATGAATTAGGATTGTAAAAAAAGAACTATAAAATAGAAAGGAAAACAGATTTTGCGCTTGGAGGACGGACATTCAGCTCTTTCTAAATTTACTCAAAAAAAAATTATTGTTATAAAATAAAGAACAAAAGAATAATAAAAGAGAGAATTGGAAGGAGAGAATTATGTATTGAATTGTGGATTGAGAATACAATAGCCACTGCCCTCTTTATATAGTAGAGGGTGAGTGCTGACCAAGAAATCTCTTGCCTGATTTAGAATTACAATAAAGGAAATAATCTAACCTAAATACAATAGAATATACAGTAATAAATATCCTGCCATGACTCCTTCCATCTTATAAGCATTTCCTAATTTATCTTTGCTTAGAGGCCAAGTAATGGACATCCACATTAATTATATTCATAACACTCCCCCTTGGATGTCCATATTTTATCTTTCATACGCATTAGAAGTTGCCTCATTAAAAACCTTATAAGGAAAACCTAGTAGGACAAAACCTTGGTTAAGGAAAAAAGAGTGCATCGCGTATTATCATTATTTCTCATTATTTCATATATTAAATATGCCTCGTTAAAACCTTACTAGATAACCCTATGGGCAAAAATCCCAGTGGAGGAAAAAGAGTGCATCATCATTCTATATATTACGCACAAAAGCTGCCTCGTTAAAAACCTTGCTAGGAAAACCCATTGGGACAAAAACCATAGACAAGGGAAAAAGAGTGCAGTGCGTATTATTTCTCCCCCTCATATATGCAACTATATGTGAGATGACAAAGTTCAATCTCTGTAATATATGCTTAAGAAGAGATCTGCTGGATCATTATTTGAGGAGTTTCGTTAGATATTCATTTCACAATCATCATGCTCATGCATGCATGAAAATAACTCACCATCATTTATTTTAATTGTTGATACATCAAACAAGTTATCTTGATGATCTTAATGGATGCGATTTCTCCACATTATATCATTATAATAGATGGATTATGAAATAATGACTCCTTCAGGGAAATATTCAATTTATAAAATAATATTTTATGCTTTAAAGAATTTAATCTTATATTCTTTTGAATAATGTGGTAGCTTTTGGAGCTCTTCGAGAGTACCATACGATTTTAAATCATCAATATATATATCAACATTCAAAAGGTAAACATATAGTTTTCTAAACGTAATTTTGATCAATTACATAACATTCATTCAACAAACATTTGTTATAGCAATTTTATCACATATCTCAATATTGCATTAATTAGTACAAAGATCTTTGTAATTTAATAGATTAAATCTCTCGAGAGTTTGAAATGCTTCAGGCATTCTAAATCCTTCAGGGATTTTCATTAATATATTATAATCAAATGAGATATGAATAATTTGCTACTACATTAATAAGTCCATCAGGGACGACAAAATTAGAAATATAATTGCACATCACAATTTAATTTTCTTATTACATATTCTTAAAACACCCTCTTATAAGTTATACTCGCTTATAAGTTACCGTTATACAACGCCAAGTGTTTGGAGTACATGTCCACAATTTTATATTTCACTAGTGAAAATAATGATGCTTTAATCACATCTTTCGATTTGGCCAATACTTTATCAATTGACATTATACAAATAATTTTAATTCTAGATCCTCATTTTTATTTATTATATCAATTGCAATTGCATAAATAAATTTTGATTAATCTTAATTTTATTACGGTTCCATATTTATTCTAGTAGAGACATAATTTATTGAGATCTCATCATTTTCAATATTTTCAATATTATTAGGTACCTGAACCTCTTCTGGGGTTATTTGCTTGTCTATGTCTTCTACTCTTTTATCGTTAATATTCTTTTCAGAAGAATTTATTTCTTTAGAAGTATCGTTAACTTCAATTATGCCAACTTTTTTATTATGCTCATTTTTCTTCCTTGGATCTTTATCATTGGAACCGACTGGTCGACCATGCTTCTGGCATATATCAAACATAGAATTATCCAAGGGTACTTCAATATAATTATGAGTACATAATGCTGGAATGTATGATATGATAATCATTTTTGCATCAATATAAATAATATAATTGCATGTTGTTTCACATTAATAAATTTATGAACTTCTAGTTCATATTAACTTGTTAGAGGATCTAAGTGAAAGATATTAATGATGCATTCCATATAAGTTATAACTTATGTTTTCCAGCTCTTGTTTCTCTCCCCCTAATGTTATCATTAATTATTAATCAAGTTCTCCAGGACTTTCATTGTCTATTGTATCTTGAACATATTCATTAATATTTGATTTGTTTCATAACAATCACTTTGGTATTCATTTAATTCTTTCTTTTCCTTTTAGACTGTAAATGAATTAGGATTGTAAAAAAAGAACTATAAAATAGAAAGGAAAACAGATTTTGCGCTTGGAGGACGGACATTCAGCCCTTTCTAAATTTACTCAAAAAAAAATTATTGTTATAAAATAAAGAACAAAAGAATAATAAAAGAGAGAATTGGAAGGAGAGAATTATGTATTGAATTGTGGATTAAAAATACAATAGCCACTGCCCTCTTTATATAGTAGAGGGTGAGTGCTGGCCAAGAAATCTCTTGCCTGATTTAGAATTACAATAAAGGAAATAATCTATCCTAAATACAATAGAATATACAGTAATAAATATCCTGCCATGACTCCTTCCATCTTATAAGCATTTCCTAATTTATCTTTGCTTAGGGGCCAAGTAATGGACATCCACATTAATTATATTCATAACAATTATAATATTATTTTGAAAATCATCAAAAGAAGGAGTTTGTTATTCTCAGCTTGATGGCATTCAAATCAATTCTAAGTTATTAATATAATTTGTGAGATTGTCGTATAAAGTTAGATGAATTAAGTTCAAGCGTAAATGATAAAGAAGACGTGTTTTGAAACTGATGAACCGGAAGATCAAGAAGATGCAACACACCTCTCAAGCGATCAAGTTTTGGAGCTTTTTCATTGTTCTTCTAGTATAGGTTTTTGTTATTTTTGAGTCATTTCTATTTTACACTTAAGAGAGATATATTGTCTTGTTTTTGTATATTCCGTTCAGAATGCAACTCCTTCCGTTCTGAACGTAAGATTTTTTTTTTCCTCCATTTTCTGAGTTGCCCCTACCTCATTTTTAGCACCTTCTGTTCAGAATAGAACCCATTTCTAGCCTTTTTTACATCGATTTTTTATTTAATATGTTTTCTTTTCTACTTTTCGTTTTGAACAGACGCTCTTCCGTTCTAAATAGAAGGTCGGAGATTATTTAAAACTTCATCAACACGTTTCGGTGTTCGGTATCTTTTACTTTTAGTTATTTAATTTCAATTTAGTTTTATTTACTTTATTTACTTGAATTAATTTAACCATTTATCAAAAGTCTAAAATCAAATAAAAAATTTAAAACCTTAAAAGTATAAAACTCACACTTCCGCAGGATTTAAGCTTATTCACCCCCCCCCCCCCCCCCCCTCCCAACCCCCACACCCCACCCCTCCCCTTTTTTAGGCCTCAACTAAACAAAAATTGGTATCTAAACAACAAGAAGCAGTCGACTTTGAAGAGACATTTGCTTCGGTTGCTCGGTTGGAGTCCATTAGACTACTCTTAGCATATGCATCAATTAAAGGGTTCACACTCTTGCAAATGAATGTTAAGAGTGCGTTTCTAAATGGATTCCTCAAAAAGAAGTCTACGTTGAGTAACTCCTCGGTTTCAAGAATCCGACCCATCCGGATCACGTTTACAAACTCACGAAGGCTTTGTACGAATTGAAGCAAGCACCTCGAGTGTGGTACGGGAGACTCTCCACATGCCTCGCATCCAACGACTTTGAATGAAGGAAGAGCGACACCACACTCTTCACTAAGAAAAGGGGAGATTTTATTTGACTTGTTCAAAAATTTATATTGATGATATTATATTTGGATCTAGTGATGCGGCACTTGTCGAGAAATTTTTTGTTTTGATGTGTAGTGGATTTTAGATGAATATGATGGGTGAGCTATAAACTTTTTCCTTGGATTGCAAATTATGTCCTAGTTTCTAGTGCAGGAATTGATGCATGTGGTGCATCATGCATGAATGATTGGTGTTTGTTGAATAATTGTGTAACATGTCCTAGTTTCTAGTGCAGGAATTGATGCATGTGGTGCATCATGCATGAATGATTGTTCTAGGGTTTGACTTCCATATTGAAAATTTCTCAAACTAAACTAAATAAAATTTAAAATTAACCCACGGTATCATGAATTCAGTTCATTTGGAAAAGAAAAAGGAAAATGATGAATTGGCGGCCCCACTTAAAAAGAAAAAATGGAGGAGTCATGGATCCCATCCATTCTTTACAAAAGAAAAATTTGCAATACAACCCTATATTATACCGAAATTTTATAAGAGCCCTTGATTTCAAAAACATGTTTAGAATTTAATACCATTAGTTTTTATATTTTAATTATGTAAAATAAAAAATTTAAGTTAATTAATCTTTCTCCATTGATATAAATTCTTAAATAATTTTATATATAAAGTTGAATCACTCTCTCTCACAATAAAGAATTTTAAAATTTATAAGTTTAGTAAAGAAATCTTACATTTTTCTTAACTAAATTTAATAAATATTATATTAAATAAGAATTATAAATAGTTAACAAAAATGTACGAATTGTTTTTTTGAACTTCAAAATTTTAAGATTCTTTCAAGTGAGAGAAAGTAATTAAACTTTATGATTTGTTTTTAATTTTATGCATTTCTAATTAATTTTAAGAATATTCAAGAATTTATTTCAAAGAGAAAAATTAACTTGATTTTTTTTATTTCATATGAAAACACATGGTATTAAACTCTAAGACATGTTTTTACAATTTTCAATGAAACAAGTTCTCTTTTTGAAATTTGGTATAATATAGGATTGTAATGAAAAGTTTCCTATGGACGAAACTATGACTCCTTCCTTTTTTCAAATGGGGCCAATACTATATGCTTTGTGCTTCTTCTTTTTCATTAGAGAGGTGCTCAGAGGATAAATAGCTACTTTCGAATTCAGAAGCCCTTTTAAGAATTTTCTTAGGATTAGGTCTCGCGGAGTTGCTTTCTTTCTTTCCTTTGAGATTTAGCTGTCAAGGTGAGCTCTCTTCTTTTAGATTTTTTTTGTTTTTTCCCGCAATGAAAATTTAGTCCAGCGACATTGTTATTTTGGTATTTGTTCTCTTGGGTAGAAAATTTGGAAAAACCCATCAGTTTTTTATTTGGATCAGTTTCTCGGTTAATAGGAGTATGTTACTAATTTTTATAATTCCTGGGCAGAATTATTCTAATTTCTAGTATTTTTTTCTTTCTAAGAACATTATACTGAGATGATCTTTCTCTCTCCAAAGAAGTCTTTTTTTTCTCTCTTTTTTTCTGTTTCCCCATGTAGTGTTTTCTTTGGGTCATTTCTTTACTCTATTATTTGTTCTTCTTTTGTTATTTTAGTTATTTATTATTTTTAACTATCAATTTTTGAAAATATTATTTATAAATTGTTTAGTTATTATTTTTTAATTCTTTCGTTGTTTTTTGTTAGTTTTTATTTATTATTTTTTAATCATTACCTATTATTTTATTATTATTTAATAACTTATTACTATTTATTGATTTTTTAAATTATTTATTTTATTTTCTTGTTTTTAAAATTATTAGTTGTTAATATTTATAATTTTTATTTATTGTTTTCATTCTTGTAACTTTTGTATACAAAAAATTCCTAAGAGTTTCCTAACCCAAACCCTCCCTACAAATTCCAAAAATACATCTAAACAAACAATCATAATGACCGAGGAATATTTTCCTATCCTAAACTAAACCAACAATGCCCTATGCATCCAAACAATTGTTGTTTTTCTTATCTACTGGTTTTTACTTGGCTCTCAACTTATATTTTTTTTTGCGGGTTAAGGAAATGATTAAAAAACTCAATGCTGGGTCAACTGCCGCTTTTGGCACACTGTATGTCCTAGCTATTAATCTAGCTAATCTACTGATGTACAAGGAGATCGCATTAGCTACGGTAGGTAATTGTTGTTTTTAATTTTTAATTTAATATTTTACTTTTATATTAATAAGTTGATCCAAATTCCAACATGTATCATCAACACTACCATTGCGATCTTATTGGGTGCTTCGTCTTTTAGCTCTTCCATCATGTTTTCTAGTCCCAAACAAAGGACATTGTAAAAATATTTGATCCTCATCTCTTGTGTGTACGGCCTCACATGGATAATAATATGCATCCTTGTTGTATTGAGAGTTGTGACCAATGAGAAAAACAAGATTCTGGTACTCTTGTCGTTGTTCTGCGTCCTACCAATTGTCGGGATTCTCTTTAGGTGCTCCTATAATATAAAAAAAAATCTTTACCTTGACACTAGTATTCCTCCTTCTAATCACATGTTGTTTTGAATATGTTCGAAGTTTCAAGAAAGACGTGCTGCCCGCATGGCTGAACTGGCCAATTCCCTCTTATGAGCGGCTCTTAGTAATTTACTTTAAATATATTTTAAAAATTTATCTCTACTAGTGGTATCAGAGCTAGGTTGACCAAACTCTGATACCACTTGTTGAATTTTGCGATATGATAATTTTTCTAAATTAATTATTACAAATAATCCATTATTTCTTTTTTCTCGAGTCAATAACGTGGATAATTTGAAATTTAACTGTGCAAATGCAAAAATAATTGAGGATTATATTAAAAAAATGGAGGTTAAATGATTTTTTCCATCAATGAATTCATGACTAAGTAATATTTTTATTTGACATATCTCAATGATTCATTAATTATAGGGGTAAAATAGTAATAACTAATTCTCTTGCTTGTCCGAGTATTATCCTATATATGTAAAAATTAAAGTTGTATATCGAATAATTTATGGACAAAATAATTTTTTTTTTCTCTTGCAGGCGCAAGTCCAAGATCAAGAGTTGGGTGATTCGGTCCCAGTCGTGAAAAGGTTTTCGGTAGGTTCATTTTTTATCTCCAAATACTTGGAAATAATTTCACTTTCCATACTCTAATGAAAACCATCGTTGAAAGTTTAAGAATACCTGCTTTGTATTAGGAGCCAATAACACCTTCTACTTGTACCTGTGTTATTTGCATTGAAATCGAGATAGATTAAGCCTTTCTTTTAGGTCATTAGCACTAATGGCCGGTAGTAGTCATATCTTTTGTCATGAGTATTATGTAGCATAACTATTAGTAACAAATCCATATACTTTTTCAAATTATATTGTATTATGTTTGCAACGATGGCCGAACTGCCTCCTCCCAATATAGATACAAAGTATGGAAGGATGGCAACTATTTTGTTTGAGCGTAAGAGAATATGCTAAGTTGTATGCTGGATCGTAGATCATGAGGATTTGGTGAGCTTCATATCTATGAAAAGCATGAGCATACTGTCAGCACTTAGGATTTTAACAAATGATTCAAAAGAATGCACGCTTCAGTTTGTAGCTTTTGAAATGACGATACGTTGGTACATTAAAAAAGATCAAATTCTGAATGTGGAGTTTGAGGGGGTTTCGACGGATGAAGAAGAAGCTCTCCTTTCTCCCAAAGGAGAAGGCTTCTGTTTCCCCAAAGAAAAAGAAGTGTAACACTGCTAGAGGGTATTGCTTTTCTGAGGGAACCAAGAAAATTGTGAGGTATATCATTCTACCAAGTCTTTTAGTTGTTATTGTTTGCTATAGGATTTCGTCTGGGCCTATCCTATCCTAGCCACTTCATTTTGTATTTAGTTTGGGTTGAGTACATGCTATTTTGATTTGTGTTTCTAATTTGAGTATTCAGAAAGATTCAGATGGTAAAACTAACTTTTGCATCTACTGTTTTGAACCATATTGCTGGCTGTTTCTACAAGTAATGTTGATGAACTGTAGTATAAAATAGTTGGTACATGGTGTGTTGTCAAACCGATGTCATTCATTTATCTGTTAAAAAAAATGGCACCTAAGTTAATCGTTGTGATTAGAGAAGGCATCTGAACTTTACTTTTTATGTCTTTATTAGAAAAAGAAAATAGAATAACCAGATTTTGCTATTTATTGAAGGGATTTTATAAGTATCTTTATTTAGCTACATAAGAAGAGTTACACTCACCGTAACCTGACTGTAGATGATATAGTGCTTTTCAAGACTAATTACAAGTACACAGAGGAATTTTATCCAAGGATCACAAGTTCCTTAAAGAAATATAGTAAGATAATTACTTCCCATCTTTATCTTAATAATTTTTTTTGTTATAATAGGCATAAAGCCAAATAAGATTCCAATAAAATAAAAATGGAACTCCAAATTTTACGGCATCAGAATCCACAATAAGTCACAATAATAGATATTGAGTTGGTAAAATAATATATTTATGTCTGAAATATAATTAAAATGGAGGGAAAAGTCTAAAGAAGATTCATCTTAATTAAACTGATATCAATCTAATATCAAAAGAGTCTGTGTCTTACCTTACTATTGGAATTTGGCACTATATAAAATTTCTAGGTTTATGAAATCCTTGTGTCTAATTAAGTTCTTTCTTTTTCTAACAACAGATAAAAGTAATGAAGAAGCATTTTCATGCCATAGGGATTGTAGAAAATTGGGTCCCATCGTGAGAGATATGGGTGTTGTTGTGGATAATGAAGCAAAAGTTAGTAAAGTGATAAAAAAAATGATTAAGGTCTTAACTAAAAATAGATATAAAGAAGTGAAAATGCAATTATTCGCAGAAGATCATCTGGCATTGTGGAAGTATGAGTATAGTCTTACTTACAGTAAGCTCCCTTTGGGCTGAATTTAATAAAAAAGAGAGTGAAGAACAAAGTTATGCATTGAATGAAGAAGAGGATTATGGAATGAAGCGAGTTTTGCAATGTATGAAGAAGATGGTTATGGAATGCATGAAGGGAGTTCAACAATGTATGAAGAAGAGAGTTCTGCAATGTACGAAGAAGAGAATTATGATAAGAATGATTCATTATCTTTCACTCATATCCATGGGGATGATTGGCAAGCTCTTTTTCCAAATGATGTCTTAGTAGAAGCAAGCACGTCAAGCAAGGCACCCAAGAAAGGCAAGACACCCAAGAAGTTCAAAGTTGCCAAGTATGACAACACATCAAAATCGTTCATTAGATTTATGCACAATCTATGTGTGCACAGAAAAAGATTTCTTGGAACTGATCTCGAACGTACAAGTATTTTTATAATTATGATTCCAACTATATGGATGTTTTTATCTAATCAATTTTTTTCCATAGCTTCGTGAGAATTATGTCAGACTTAGTATATTGATTTGACTGCTTGGCTCCGCCAAAAATCCACTTCCTTAAGTCCATCTAAAAGAAAAATATAAGCAATCTACTCTTGAGTTTTTCTAATATTATTATGTTTTCCTGTTAATTACCACAATAAACTTAATGACCACAAATATTGTAGGGTATGACCATTTGAGGATAAAAAGCCATGAAGGTTCATCAGAGTAATGTAATGTTCTTAATCTTTGAAACTAGTTATTTTCGTGTTTGGTGTTTTAATGTTATTTTGATCTTTTAGAAGTATTTTGGTTTTATTATTATTTGGTAGCTTTGAATCAATTCTAATTTCTAAATCTTATTTAAATTTCATGTTTCTGTTGCGTTACTTTCAATTATATTTCCCTATTCTAAGCTAAATCAATAATTCTCTATGCATCCAAACAATTGTTGTTTTTCTTATCTACTGGTTTTTACTTGGCTCTCAACTAACATTTTTTTTGCAGATTAAGGAAGTGATTAAAAGACTCAATGCTGGGTCAACTGCCACTCTTGGCATCCTCTCTGTCCTAGCTATTAATCTAGTTAGTCTAGTGATGTACAAGGAGAAGACCGCATTAGCTACAACACGTAATTATTGTTGTTAATTCTTTATTTCATATTTTACTTTTATATTAATAAGTTGGTCCAATTCCAATAGGTATCATTGTCACTGCCATTGCGATTTTATTGGGTGATTCCTCTCTATTGTTCCATCATGTTTCCTAGTCAAACAAAGGGCATTGGAAAAACTCTGGATCCTCATCTCAAGTGTGTACGGCCTCATATGAATAATAATAATAATATGCATCCTTGTTGTGTTGAGTGTTGTGACCGATGAGAAAAATAAGATACCAGTACTGACGTTGTTCCGTGTCCTAGCAACTGTCGGGATTCTTTTTAGGTGCTACTATAAGTTAAAAAAAAAACCTTTACCTTGATACTAGTATTCCTCCTCCTAATCACATGTTGTTTTGAATATTTTCTGAAGTTCCAAGAAGGAAGTGTTGCCCGCAAGGCTGAACTGGCCAGTTCCCTCTTATGAGCGGCCCTTGGTAATTTACTTTAATTATATTTTTTTTAAATTTATCTCTACTAGTGATATCAGAGTCAGGTAGACCAGGCTCAGATACCACTTGTTGAATTTTGCGATATGATAATTTATCTCAAATACTCAAAATTATTTATTACAAATTATCCCATTTTTTTCTTGTTTTCTCGACTCAACAACGTAGATAATCTGATGCAAAAATAATTGAGGGTTATATTAAAAAAAGTGGAGGTTAAATATTTTTTTGCATCAATGAATTCATGACTAAGGAACATTTTTATTTGGCATATCTCAATGATTCATTAATTATATGGGTAAAATAGAAATTACTAATTTTCTTGACTATCCTCCTCAATTATATGCATGTGGATATCATTTTCTCTTTACTTGTATTAATTAATAATTAAGCACAGAAAGAAATGAGAATTTTTCATTTAATGCAGGAATGAAAGCATGTCTAGATGCATTAAAACCCTCGGTATGAGAGATGACAATTAATGAATCAATAAATTCATGAGTATTAATTTTTACAATTAATAACTCATAAAAAGACTTCAAAATTAATTGCAAATTAATAGAGAAACATAGAAAGAGAAAGAAAGATGCGTTATCCGACTGAGAGTCGATTGAATATCTCTCTCTGCCTCAAACTCCTACATCTGAGCTAAGCTTAGATATGGAAGTCTTTTTTTTTCTTTCGTTTCTTGACGGTGAAGTAAGACCAAGCTCATGAGCTTATTATCCTAGGTCGGAACAAGTTAATTGATAGGATCCTCTTTTTGACGTCCCCATGTCCCTGTGGTCACATGGGGACGCCAAAAGGAATAGGATCCTCTTTTTGATGTCCCTGTGGCCACATGGGGACGCCAAAAGGAATAGGATCCTCTTTTTGACGCCCCCGTGTCTCTGTGGCCACATGGGGACGATACTGAGTTACATTTTCGTACGATCCGTGTTAATATTGGCATTCTCCGTGCAATGAAATGGAAGAAATAACATAATCGATTAGCTCTTCATTCAATTGAATATTTTAGTTTCCAATTCAGGCATTACTTTTTTTCTCTTTGCTTTTGAAAAAGATTTAAGAAAGACTAATGGGAACTCTTCGAGCTGACGAAATTATCAATATTATCCGTGAGCGTATTGAGCAATATAATAGAGAGGTCAAGGTTTTTAATATAGGTATAGTAGTTCAGGTAGGTGATGGGATTGCTCGTATTCATAAGACTAAAAGTTCAAAACAACGCCTTAACCACAAATCAAAAAAATCCAAATCAAATCTTTAAATATTTAGGTGGCGTTCGGCAAGGTGGAATAAGAGTGGAAGAAGTGGGTTATTCCAGCCGAACAAGGGTGGAAGTAAATGGAATAAATGGGTGGAAGAGTGGAATTTTCTAATTCCATGGGGGAGGGGGGTGGATCAGCCTTTATCTGCCAATCCACTGGCATTGATTGCGTGTTATATACGAGGAGATAGATGATTCCTCTTTTTTGTTTCAATCTTTGATTTGGCTTTTGAAAGATTCCAAGCGCAAGGATATAAAAAGCAGCCAGCATGGAGTAGACTATGATTCAACCTGGCACACCGGTAATCAAGCCAACTCCCTTCCTAGTTTCGCTACCCTACAAACGCTCACCACTCAACTCATGCTTCCTTAAACACTGTCGGATTTCTTTCTTTCAAAGTAGCCCGCCCGTCCGTGAAGATCTTTATTCCATGGAATAAGCCAAATTTTAGGACGAAAATACCCGCCTTTCTTCCACCATAAGATGATATGGCACTAGCAATTAATGCACTGTTTCTTTCTCTTCTTTCTTTCTATAATTTTTTTGTCAAAAAATATGAATGAAAAAATCACTAATTTTCGATAATAATTTCATAAAATTATAATTTGAAATGTGCAAATGATTGTACTCATTTTTCTCTATCTAAAGAGATATGTCTTTCTATATTTTTGAATAAAATTTTATTTTTCTTTTGTTATTGTATTTTTAATTGAACATTTATGTTTTTGTATTTTCTATCTTATTTAATTAAAAAAATTAGAGGTTATTAAATAAATTAATAGAATGTAATTAAAATAAGGATATTATAGTAATTAGCAATTATTTCTATTTTTTAAATCAACTTTTTATTTCATAAAATTTGCCGAACAATGATGGAATAAAATGGAAGAACCACTCTTCCACTATTTCACTCTTTCATCTTTTGCCGAACAAGCCCTTAGAGAAATGAACAGGGAGGAAGATGCAAAGCTGTAAAGAGTTTTTGGAGAATCGATTCTTCTCTCTCTCTCTCGACTTTCTTGGATTTGTTGTGTTTCTGAGATTAATTCTTTCAGAGACAGGGATTAAACTTTAAACATTTGTTAATGAATTGTATGTAACAATTACACAACGACCCCTAACTTTTCTGTTTATTAAAGACTTTTGAAAGAGACCATCCAGTCAATTCGAATTGTATGGAAAATTTACACAATGTTCCCTCAAAAGTCAAAACCTTGCTTCTTTCTTATAACTCCGATCTGATATTTTTTTATTTTTGTTCTAATTACAAAACAAAATAAACGAATTACTAAATTTTGTAAAATTAAAAAAATGATAATATGACATTTTGTACTACTTGAAAAATATGTTCATATAATTTCCAATAAAGATACGAATGTACAATAATAACTATCAATTAAATACGGTTATTATATAATCTATTGAACATTTTCTTGTATATTAAGAATAAAGTTCACTTGCTTTCATATAAGTACACTAATTATGAATAATTGGTTTTTCACATCAAATATAAAATATACCTATTATCCATATATATAAACTCCGAATAAGGTTATCTATGAAGATAAAAAAATTCCCACAAATGCTATTGACATTTCTTATGTTCTCATAAATGTTAAACGGGTAATACTCACGACTCACTCACTGTATCAATATGATAATCATTAAATCATGTCTCATTGTACGAATGCACATTTATAAGTAATATGAGTCGTCTATAAGATTTGAAATAGTAAAATTGGTCAGTGCTTGTGTCAAAAAGTACATATCTTATAACATAATTCTGTGCACATATAAAAATATTTGCACTATTTATACTTATAGTTGTTTGTATAGAAAATCATTGGGCTTGTTAGCGCAATTATTGCACTATTTTATCATTCTCTTATTTTAGAGATTAGTTCATCTCACTTTTGTATTACAGTAATTGTGGGACTGCACATTTAAAGTGAATTTTGATTATTTAGTGTCAAGTTTCATACACAAGCATGTAAAACGTCAAATATCTTGTATGCACGTATAAAAGCGGAACTTCAAATGTTATATATATTGTATCAATTATAAAATACTATATATAACTTTCTAATTATAAGGTAAAATTATTATGTATAATCCTTTAAAATAAAATAAAATTGACATAAATAACATATACAATAATTAAATTATAAATTTTATATAAAACGTGTCGTGTCCTTTACTTTTTTTTTATAGCTGCCGTGTCGGACACGATACCCGTGTCCGTGTCTGTTCAACATAGCTGGCATGTGTTCTTTTTCAACTTTTTTTGATAGTGTTTTTTGTATTCTATTCGGTATAGTGAGTTAAATAGTGAGTTATTATAATTTCAAGGTAACCCGTTATATATTTTGGTATAATATAGGTGCAACAAAGAAACATGGGTCTTGATATTTTGATAAAGATGATATGATCACGTCAATATGACACTTAGTATAGTGGGTCACATCACTTATTACAGTATACTCATTACAGATTTCGATTTATCAAAAGTGTCATAGAGTCAAATAAAATTTTTACTCAATTAATTGCTTAAGATTCCATTTGGTATTCAATATAATGAGTCATATGTAAAGTACATTGACATCAATAATTGTTTTTGAGGAAATTTGGAGAGAGTTCTAAAGCCCCCCTTCCACATATAAAATTTTCTATTTCTCTATTATAATTTGATTTTACAATTTACAATTTTCTATCTATGAAACAAGAAAAAACTAAGCACCTAATATTTACAATACAGACATCATGCAGAAACAAACAAACAGAAGAAAAAAGAGAAAAGGCCAAAGGCTAAGAAAATATTCCTATTTACAATTAAGGCCCAGAAAGACCCAAACACTTTGGCGATTTTGACCTAGGAATCTTCTCAGTTTGACACGCTCGATAGATGTCTCAAACCAACAACTCCCTCTTCTTCTGTCTCACCTCTTTCTTGACTTTTTTTTTTTAGATGGCAATATTTTGGAAAATAATTTATGAAATAGCACTGTTTTAAAAATAATTCAGCAACTGATATTTCCGCCAACCTTACTAGCGGAAATATAGTGATTCCGCCGGAAGGCCGGCGAAACTGGTCCTTTTTTTTTTTTTGTTCCCGATCATTTCACAGTCTTAAACATGCTTAATTAAACAAAAAAATCCAGTTCTGTCAGGGCTTTTGGCAGAACTGCTTATAAATTATTTTTTAGACTTTAAGTCCCAAATTTAGAAAAGGAATTGGCCAAAAAATAATTAATTCCTGGTGGAACAAACATTATTCCACTTTTAATACTTACGGAACTGAAAAATAACGAGTTTCGCCAGATTTTTGGTGGATCAGCCTGTTCTGCCAGATCCTATGGCGGAACCGGGCATGTTTTTTTGACTTGGTTCTGAATTGCTCCTGACCTATAAGCCCCTGTTTGGCAGGAGGATAAAGCAAGAATAAGTAATTTTAATCCTCTTAACCCTGCCAAACAGCATTAAAATGCGTGAATAACAAGGAATAAAGCTCAAAAACCTTAACTCCCCTCTCTACTGGTGATTAATTTTTGGTACTTAATCCGTCAATTTTTGACCATATTACCCTTGCGGTATCCCCATGTTTACTTTTGCTTTTTTTTTTTATTCAAGAATTCCTCTCTCTCCAACTTTTTCTTCCAAACATGTGACTCTTTCCTCTCATTTTCTTTCACTTTAATCCCAAAATTTTCTAAATATATTCGTTCTTTATATAAATATACTACATCATTAGCTTTTACATTTTTTTCTTTTCGGTTTGAGATTCCAATTGTATAAGTTTCGTTCAACTTCAGTCATATGTTGTGTTGTGAGATGTTGTATAAGTATGTATATTTATTTTATGCATGGTTTGTATTGTGTTTGTATTGTGTAAAAAATAATGGTTCTTGCATGGTGAAAGATGAATTGTTTATGAGTGAAGTTAATGGTGAAAAATAATAGTTATAAGAATGTGATGAAAATGATGAAAAGAAGAAATACAAAAAGAAATATTTTAGAAAATTTCAACTAATGCAATATTTTCTTGTAATGTAAATTATGGTTAATCAAGAATTTCTTTTCATAATACAAATACTTCTATGCAAGTCTTATAAGAACATTTTGGTCATACATAAATATATTTTTTTTATAATCAATTTTATTCTAATATTTATCTCTATCATCCCACCAAACACCACTTTAAATTTTGGGGTTAAGAAGGAATAACTCTTATTCCGGCAAACAATTAACTCTACTTTATCCTCCAGCAGCCAAACGGAGCTTTAATTGACCAAAAAAGATTGGGAATAATATTCACAATACTTTATTGTTTTATTATCAAAGTCACGAACTTTAATCATATAAAAATGAATTGCATATTCTTACTTTTCTTAATCATATTAAAGTAACACATAACATATATTAAATGGAACATCTTAGAATAAATTAACGTTTGTTAATGTAATTTATTAATCCATGTCACTATCTAGTCATGTGGGACAACATAGTAACGTAGACAGTTGTGTATAACTAGGGGAGGTTTCGCTCTGTTTCGAGGTGTACCAAAAATAATAATGCATGAATTATAATTTATTTTTTATTTTATCCAATCAAATAAATTGAGATATGTGAAACAATTATTATAATTGTTATATTTTTTTTATTTTTCAAATATGAAAAATTAAGAAGTGTGAGAAGAAAATTAAAATAAAAAAATATATATAGAATTATTATAAATTACAACCAGAATGCAGCAAAATTGATCAACAAAAAATAAATTACAATAGTTATTATAAATTAGTATCATTGTTTAAATTTTATCATGGGAAGCGTATTCTTTTTAGTCATTAATTACCATGTCCTGTTACATCATAAAATACACACGCTTATTTTTACCCATTTCATATTACTTACCTCTAGAGCTGGCAAAATCTGACCCGACCCGAAAAACCCGCCCGACCCGACCCGAACCCGAGTGACCCGAAACCCGAAATGACCCGAACCCGAATTGACCCGAGACCCGAACGACCCGTGACCCGAACGACCCGAGACCCGAACGACCCGCGACCCGAACGACCCGCGACCCGAACGACCCGTGACCCGAATGACCCGAACCCGAATGACCCGAAACCTAAACCCGACGACCCGAACCCGAATGACCCGAAACCTAAACCCGATGACCCGTACCCAAATGACCTGAATCTTAAAGCCGAACTATTATGACATGTCTAATTATAGCGTTAATATTTTGTTAGAACTATTTTGATATATTAATATGTGATCTTTATATTTTGAAGTCAAAAAAATATAATATGTATTATAAGTATCATAATATGACCTCATAAAATGAACAAAACCAAATGACCTGAATCTTAAAGCTGAACTATTATGACATGGCTAATTATAGCGTTAATATTTTGTTACATTTTTTTGTACAAACTATTATGATATATTAATATATGATCTTTATACTTTGAAGTAAAAAAAAATATAATATATATTGTAAGCTATGTTACGCGGATACTTCAAAAAAGCAGCCGTACGCGTATCGGATACGTATCGGACACGGATACGGCACCGATACGTTTCGGACACGCCACGTGACGTGTCGTATTATTTTAATAATAAAAAAATATTTGGACACGGCGGGACACGGCCCGACACGGACGGACACGGATGGGACACGGCTTGGACACGGAGCGATACGGATTGGACACGGCAGGGCGGCCCATTTTGATTTTTTGATAAATTAGTAACGGTTTTTATTAAAGAACCGTTACAGAATTGGTATGGTTTTTTAATATTAGTAACGGTTTTTTAAAATTAGTAACGGTTTTTTAAAGTTAGTAACGGTTCTTTCAAAATAACCGTTACTAAATACACTATTAGTAACGGTTTCTCTGAAAGAACCGTTACAGAATGTGGACTATTTATGCATATTTGTAATGGTTCTTTCATACAAACCGTTACTAATTACACTATTAGTAACGGTTCTTTAAAAAAACCGTTACTAATTACACTATTAGTAACGGTTTTTTAAAAAAACCGTTACTAATTACACTATTAGTAACGGTTCTTTAAAAAACCGTTACTAATTACACTATTAGTAACGGTTCTTTCATAAAAACCGTTACAGAATATACATAATATATATACGGCGTATCGTATCCGGAGCTTTTTCGAGATTGCCGTATCGCCGTGTCCGTATCGTATCGGATACGATACCCGTATCCGTATCCGTGCAACATAGATTGTAAGTATCATAACATAATCTCATAAAATGATCAAAATAACATAACATAAACCAAGTTCAAAAAAAACCATAACATAATCCAAGTTACATAACATAAAATTCTAACTTTGAGTCTTTAACACGAAAATATTAAAATAAATCGGCCATAATAACACAAAAGCTAAAATGTTAGTCTTTAACTAATCATAAGCCGAATAATCCATCCAAAAAATTCATTACAAAACATATCACTATTCATGATTAGTGAGACAAATCCAAAATGTTATTGTTCATGATAACAAAACATATCACTAGACATCCATTTGAGTGTTCTCTATTACCTAAAAAGAAAATGAGAACATCACATAAATACAATAAAAATATAAAATTAAAACTTTTGTATAAATATAATAATATTTCTTTGAGAATATATATGAGACAATCACATTTTATACAACATCAAAAATTAAGATAAATGTTCAAGTATAAACCGACTTACTAATCAATGGATGATAACCCAACAAAAGTAATTTCTTCTCCATCAACTTCAATATTATCCATTTCACTAGAGTTATCTATTATAACAAAAACAAAATAATATCATTAAAATTTAGCAATAAAAAATTGAAAGTTTTAAATTTCGTAAGATTTAAATGAGAAATGTATTTGGATCCCGTAATGTTATACCTTCAAATCCGTACAACCAACTTCGAGTAGTAATCAATGCTTGCGCATTTTCCGGTTTTAGTGAACTTCTATACTTGGTCAAAATTCGGCCTCCCTTACTAAATGATGACTCTGATGCAACGGTGGTAATAGGAATGCTCAATATATCACGTGCCATCATGGAAAGAATTGAAAACCGGTGTTGATTTTTTTTCCAATATTCAAGAACATTAAGCGGCATATTCCAATTCTCTTTAGGTTCACTTAAATACACATCAAGTTGAGACCTATTAGAAGTTTCTTGGCTACCAAAAGTACCAAAATCCTGTGTAGTTATATCAAATTAAATATGGTTCATAAAGTAGTTAAAAAATAATAACTTTTCAAATAAAACTTGCACTAATATCGTCATCATCATCTAGTTATATCAAATTAAATATGGTTCATAAAGTAGTTAAGAAATAATAACTTTTGAAATAAAACTTACACTAATATCGTCATCATCATCTCTACGAGTAGCTCGGAAACCATTATTCTCTCCATTAAATTGGTAAGAAGATAAATCACATTGGTCATACTCTTTAAAAAGCTTATATAATTGATCCTTAATATTCATCCACTTACTTTCATCACCTATTTTTGCATAAGCAAACTTCACAAACTCTAATTTGTAACGTGGATCAAATATTATACCAAACGAAAGAACCGGGCTATACTCATTCCAATATTTGTCAAACTTTGTTTTCATTTGTTCGCCCATTTCTCGAAAATCCTCGTCCGGACTTTCAAGCATTTCTATCAATCGCAAATTAATCTTCCACACATTTTTAAAATACAAATTAGAGGTGGGATAATCGCTACCGGAAAATAAATTTGTAATTTCAAACGGTTTTAAAATGTTATGAATTTTTTCAACTCTAGACCACTCATCATTTGTGGGATAAAAAACATAATTTTTATCAATTCTATCTAAGTTAGCAAATGCTAACTTATACGTAATCGCTCTATCAATCATTATGAATGTTGAATTCCACCTAGTAGGTACATCAAGCCATAATCCCATTGAACTTACAATCCCACATTGTTTCGCACACTCATTAAACTTTATTTTTCTTACCTCCGAACCCTTGACGTACTTCACACTCTCTCTTATTTTGTGAATAGATTCATTTATAAAATACACACCATCCTGAACAATAAGATTCAAAACGTGCGCGCAACATCTAATATGAAAAAATTCACCATCACACAATAATAAATTTTCCGTACAAAGTTGGTCACGCAATAATTTTTGCATACGATCCATGGTAGTAGCATTATCTAATGTTATGGTGAAAATTGATTTATCAATGCCCCACTCCTTTAGTAAACTATGAGTAGTTCTAAATAACAAATTCGAATTATGTGGTGGTGGGACATGAATAAAATTCAATATTCTACTACACAATTTCCAATCATAATCAATATAGTGTGCGGTGAGGCAAAGATAACCCTCAGTACTATCTGAGGTCCACATGTCGCTAGTTAAACAAATTCGTCCAGCGACTTTTTCAAGAGAGTTCTTAAGCCTCTCTTTTGACCTTCTATGCAATTTTAAACAATCGGCTTTAGCCGTATTTCTACACACCGGTTTAGCATCTTCACACAAATAATTAAAAACATCTCGAATTCCTTGGTGCTCAACAATTGAAAATGGGTAACCATGCCGAATAATTGCTTTGGATAATTTTTCGCGAAAAACTTCTTGATCAATTTTATTTCGTCCACCTTGATCCGGATCAATACCAACCGGGCGTTTTTGCATTTTCTCATATGGCGAAGCAAATTTGAGGTCCCGGTTCTCCCTTCTGCAATGTATTCCCTATCACAATACATGCATTGTGCTTTTCTTCTTTTATCGTTGTCTTCAATTTGGTTGAAACCCTCCCAAGCTTTAGATCTCGTTTTTTTCGATTTAGGAGTGGCATCTATATCACCATTGCCATCCATATTCAAAGTGCGTTATGAAAATCTACAATAACAAAGAAAAGCATTTATGAGAAATTCATGATTATAATAATACACTTTGTAATTTTTTTTTTCTTTCTCAAATTTTCTGGAAATCATGGTTATAAAAATTAGTTTATGAGATCCATAGAA
>CM050909.1:5482500-5535000 GCA_027726005.1 Juncus effusus
CAAAAGTGAGAGGATTTTTGATAAATTTCGGAAAAGTTAGGGGGTTTTGAAAAATTTTCCTAAATGTAAAAAAATATTTTTCGTCCACTAGTGAGACCCTCGCTCTGCATCGGAATTTAGTTAATATAGTTTTTCTTATTACTATATTTTATGTTTCGGATCTTCTGGGACATTTCTCATACATATATATATGAAGCAGGTAATCACCAAACAGATATATGACTCGTTGCACAATTGGCCACATAATAATGAGTTCATTATGTTTTTCTCATTTTCAATTAACAAATATACTTAACTTTCACCTTTATTACAATACATGCCATTTGCATTTCTCAAATTTCTCTTATTGCATATGAATGGCAATAATTATCATTTCATTCAAAATTGAGAATATTTTTTTATGGCCAAATGATGTTGTTCTAAAGCAACCGCAATTTAATGGGATATGATAAAGAGCTATGGATAAAAACGCTAAATGGCTCAATTTGATAGACATCACAATAACTTGCACCCAATATATATTTATTACAAGATTTTGGTATAATCATCATTATTATAATATTTTTATATGATTGATACAATATAATATATTATATTCAGAGATTCCTTACATGATATTTATATTTTTTTAGAGATTCAAATCTTGGACAAGATTATTTTTGTCTTAGTTTAATTTTTTACAAGTTTTTTATTTTTTTTCATTTCTAACTAATCTATAATCATATAGAGGATTATTCTTAATTATTTTTACTTGATCGTACAAAATATGTAAAGTTGTTACTTAAAAATAGCTTCTGGCTTATCTTTTGGAAGTTATATATATAATATTTTGGGGTTCGCAAGAGAGCAAATATTAAAAAATTGGATCAATAAAAATGCCCTTTTATCAAAGAGAAGAGGAATTCTGCTTTGATGTTTTGCAGGCATTACTAATATTTCTTGTCTAATTTTTTTTTAATGTAATTCATAAAATGTTTTTATGATCATATATGATACCTCTCAAATGTCATGTTGAATTTTATAGGAATATATGCTATTTAGATTTTGTAAGGATACATGAAATTGGCATGTTCACAAAAAAAATATTTTCGAAATATTATTTCTCATTTTATTTTCTTATTTATAAATATTTCTATAAATATTCTTATCTTATAACAATTTAAGATTTTTCAAACATTGATGAATATATCTGAAATTATATTATTTAGAGATTCATAATTTTCACCATAATGTAACAATGTACATGGATCCAAAAGGAAGTTGAAAAAGAAGGCATGAGTGTTGAATGGTCATTTGCCTGGATAAAGCATGGTTGGACTTTTCATGTGGGGCGCCATGTAGCATTTTCACTTTCTTGTGAGGGTTATGTTGTAATGAAAAGGACACGTGTCACTCCTATATCAAGGACTCGTTTCGCTTCGGATTCTTTTTATTTACTAATTTTCTGAATAATACATTAATAATTATACTTTTAGATGAATCATAATTATGAAATTCTATGATTATTTAGATTTTAGCATAATAATTTGAATTTTATAGTTGTTGGATTTTCTTGAGTATTCTTGACGCAGCGGAAGCAGATTCAAGATTCAAGACATTAAGAATTCAAGAAAACCAAAAGAAACGGATCAGTGAAATACGATGAAGTCAAAGAAAAAAATAAGAACTTAAAGTTCATACCTATCGGATCGAGAATTGATCCGATCTCGAACTTGAAGCCGTAGAGCCTTTCTTCTCCTTTTGTACAACCCGGTAACTATTACCGATTTCCACCACACACACCCGTTCATTTAAAATAGTCTCTTCAACCGAAATGACTCACAACCAATTTGATTCTCAATCAAATCGATTCTTCAAAATGACTTTCACAAATTCAACCGAATCAATAAGACGCCACAAATCGTTTCGTCCTCTATCGG
The DNA here is from genome assembly GCA_027726005.1 of Juncus effusus. Classification (NCBI taxonomy): domain Eukaryota; kingdom Viridiplantae; phylum Streptophyta; class Magnoliopsida; order Poales; family Juncaceae; genus Juncus; species Juncus effusus. Next base: position 5,484,420 of record CM050909.1, read on the forward strand.
TATCCACACGGAACAATCCTTTTAAATGGATGAAGAAAAGATATGCTAGTCTCCGTTCTTCACGTTTTATATCATAGAAAATTCCAAAGAGAAATCCGGAATTTTCTCTCTTTTCTCTTTCTCTCTCTTTTTGTCTAATAAAAATGGAATGAGAATTATGAATGACATAGGTTGAAATTTGAGAGCCTTTTGGGTATATATAGTCCACCCTTTCAAAGAAGAGCATTTGTTCATTTAATCTTATGTACTTAGTTACTATGTAACCATATGTGTAACACATCTTATCATACAAGATATAAGATTATATGTGGCAATAACTATATAATCTTTTATATAACTTATCACATAAGTTATGATTTTTTGTGTACATTTCAATAGTTGTTCTTTGTGTGTGACCCCATAGGTTTATTTAATGTTGGCAATACTCACAATTGATTATAAATCATGAGCGGACTCTAGCAAGCCATCATGACTACCCAATTTAAGTAAATATCGATGATTCGATCAAACCTATATGTTGTCCTTGTATTGTATCCCTTTGTTGCACGATATCTATATCGACCATAAGACATGGATTGTGTCAACCTTATGTAGTACGATAACGTTTCTTGATCCCGAATTTGATCGAACCATGAATGACATTAATAACTCCTTATTAATTCATTCGAGTACGGCCGTGTATTTTCTTCAATCAAACTCATCAAGAGGCCTTAAGATATCTCTCTCATTTACGAGAGTACAAATCTTATCTTGATCTATCACATTCCTCTGCATATTTCATTATGTACCTAATCATAACCCTTATGGTTACCCGGTTAAAGGTAACGTTAGATTATGTTAAAGTATATAATTCTATATGTAGGAAACCGAGATAATCTCAAGTCTAAGGATAACAATACTATTAATGAGACATACCAATGACACGAACCATGTGGTATTCTCCCGATGGGTCAATCAAATATATATTCTCCAACATATATCCCTCTATGTTAATGATTTAGTAACACTTACTCATGATCAGTAAAACATGACCATCAATCAATTAACATACTGATGTACATTTATAGCTTGCATACTTAAATAAGTATATTGTATATGATTCCACAAGTATATTTGTCTCCACAAATATCCTATAAATGATCAAGGATGGTTTAGAATACGTTTTTCATACTATTATGTAGTTTTACTATCAGAATCACATATTCTGATATTACAAAGCTAAATAACATATTCAAGGTTTATTTTAAATCAAAAGAATAAAATAATCAATACGCACTTTATTAAATATCTCTAAACAAATATAAAGTTTGATTCACACAACAGATACAACTAGGTCTCATATACAAACGCCTAGGGCATAAAACTAACAATAGTGCTATGACTTCTAGTTCGGGACTTTATAGAGAGTTTAATATTTAACATCAATTGGCTAAATGTAATTCATTATTTCGATTCTTATAATATGATAATTCTAAAAATTTCAATCAACTGATGAAATAATTTCCACCATTTTTTATTTTTTTTAATGCTGAATTAAAATATGGGAATTAACTATTTTTGTAACTTTTTCCTCGATTCCTCTATTTTGTAATACATCTCTCTTTTACTAATTTTACATATTATTCAATGGTGTTAGTGTCATAATTATATTTTGCAAATATAGATAAAATTATTTCATTTTTATTCGATTTTGCAAGCAACACATAATTTAGTTCATATCAAACTCGGCGTTTGCTTGAACAAAAAAAATTAGGAATCACAACACAATAAATAAGAGTAAATGAATTGTTTACTAAAATAGTAAAATTGTATTGAATGAATGCCGTTATTTTAGTTCACTCAGTGTACATTATTTTTATCATTATGATTTCTGTATGACTAACAATGTTATACAAATTATTTAGAAAACATAAAATAATTATAATTTTTTTATTGTTGGAATGCAAAATATTTTCTTAAATTTAAATTTAATTGGATAATAATTAATAATTATAATTAGTTAATAACCTTAGATTAATATAACATTTGAGTAGATAATTTTTTTATTTTAATCATAATAATTAAATGAACTATAATTTTACATTGTTTCGTATTAGTAAATTATTTTTCATAAATGGTTAACATTTATCTAATTTTATAAGAACATTATTCTATCTATTGATATATTATTTTATATTACGTAACCAAAAAGTATAGCAAACATAAAACATTATAATAGTTATCGTAATATTTAACTAATATATTATAACATTAATAATATAGTATTAACCACAAAAATAAAAATATCATAATTAGTGATATGATGGTCAATAGATATAAAAAATACTTTGTAACATAAATTGGTTGATGTATGGTTCACATTTATCTAATTTTGTACTAACATTATTCTATGTATTGATATATTTTTTTCTACTAAGCAACAAAAAAGTATAACAAAATAAAACAATATAATATTGATCATAATATTTAAGAAAATTCTTCAAAAACCCCTAACTTTTCTCAATATTATCAAAAACCCCTCACTTTTTAGATTCTTCAAAACCTCCTATATTTAATTTTAATTAATTTAAAAGGGTAAAATGGTCATTTTAAAAATTTAACCCCATGATGGATGGAAAGTTGCAAGTATGGGGTAAAAAAAATTCAATTGACTTTGTAGGGGTTTTTGAAGGAATCTAAAAACTGAGGGGTTTTTTGATAATATTGAGAAAAGTTAAGAGGTTTTTGAAGAATTTTTCTATTATTAACCAAAAATTTTAAAAATATCATAATTGATGATATGATGGTCAATAGATATAAAAAATTATTTGTAACATAAATTGGTTTGTTAGTGGGTTAAGGTAGAGCTCTTTAACATTTCTTTGACATGCTTATTGTTGGATTTTTCTCATTGGTTAAATATGACCCTCATCATATTGATCTTCATATGATGGTTACAAAATATCAAGCAAATGGACACATGTCAACAAAACTCCAAATTATAAGCATTATATATTAGAAAGAAGGGTAAATTTCATCATAAGCCACTTAACTTTCAAAAATTACTAAATAAGTCATTCAACTTTCAATTATTCCCTATAGGTCACTCAATTTTCAAAAAATATCAAATATGTCATTCAACTTTCAATTGTCTCATATAGGTCACTCAACTTTAAAAAATAATCAAATAGGTCACTCAAATTTTATTTAACTGGATGACATATTTGATCATTTTTTAAAAGTTGAGTGACATATAGAGGATAATTGAAAGTTGTATGAGTTATTTAATAATTTTTAAAAATTTAGTGATTTATCCGAGATAACTGAAAATTTAGTAATCAATTTTTAAAGGGAAGTGATCTACGGAAATTTATCCTAGAAAGAAAGAATAGCAGAGTGAATGGATGCACAAAACAAAACAGAAGAATTTAGATCAAGATGCTTGAGAGAATATACGAACAGCATCTTAATCTGGAGTCCCTTTTCTGGCAACACGTGGAGTGGTGCTTTCTGTGTCCATCCTCTGCAATTTCAAATTGCAAATGTTACAATTTCTATATCAGCCATAAAACTAGAGTTTATACCTGATATAATATGTATATATCTAATATTTGCATACAGGTTTATAAATTATGTACAAATAATAATGTACTTCATTTTAATTTATTTAGAGAGTTCATAAACTTATTAGTTGTTATAAAATATAATATTAATATGATAATTTTCTTATTTATTGTACATATTGTGTCGAGATAATATTAATAAGATTATATATTAAGTAGATATTTCATAAATTAAATCACATAATCTCATATATTGTTATAATAATATTTATCTTGATTTACAATTTTTTATTAAATAATTAATATTAATTTTAAGGCTTGAATTTTGTATTGATAAATCATACAAGATATTTTTTTTTTGAGGAATATCATACAAGATTTATTCTTTAACAATAATAATTACAATGCCAAAAAGAGATCTAAGTTCGAGACATGCTAAACTTATTTAGCTTAATATTAGTAAAATCTAACAATCCAATGGGTTGTCTAAAAAAATAATAATTAGATCACCAATCCGCATTATTACAATTAAGCTGAGAAATTGCATGTATGCACAATCATGATAATTACAGAGAACCTACTGAACAGCTGGAAGAAATATGATGCAGAAATAAAACAGATAATTACATAACTTCTCGGATCCCCCAAACAATTTTTGGGGCTGAAATGAACTTCTTATTTTTATGCTAACGGCCAGAAATAATTCTCCTAGCAGACTTATGACTTGTCCAGCTATCCGTTCATACGAGTTAAATCAATAAACCAGTCCCCGCAACACAAATAAAGGAGACCTAGACCTGGCTTTATTTGGATAACTGATCTCTTCATTCCAACAGATGATATTGATAATCATCAAGACAAAAATCCTTCTAATTGATAATTTTCTTTGTTAAAATTAAAAAAGCTCAATGGCCACACTCTGAATCACTCAATTGTCATAAAAAATCATTATTACTAAAATGTCATATGACAAATCAAAATAGTTCACTACATCAAAAATCGCTTATTTGACCAATTTAATTATACCCGAGATCAAACCGGTTTAATATTCGGACAGTCCGCATCACGATTTCAGCTCTGGTCTCATATAGCACCAGTTTCGCTAAATATTTTCTAAAAAAAACTCACCTTCCCCAAATTTTCAGTCACAAATCTTGCCTCGCAAAATCTAATCCCTCTCTCTCATGTCAATCTCTACTCTCTTGCTTTGTCTCGTGTTAATATCTAATATGTTTCTATCCCTGTCTCTCTCAATTGAGACTTCGGCGGATTTTGACGCTAGTCGAGCCTCGACTGATTTGAAGGAAGAACACACCGCATCCAAATTTGAAGGTGGAACACTCTTCATTCTTCTCTGAGATCGTGCATGCTTTATCTGAGAAGTAATCGCTGAGATCCAGACTCTGATTAGGGTTTCAGAACTTAACGAATTTCAGATGTTCAACGTTGAAACATTGTTTTTTCTAATTTCTCACTTGACACAAGATTATTGGGTAAATTCTTTTCAAGATCACTCAATTTTATAATTTGATAAAAAAATAAATCATCCAACTTTCAATATTTTTATGATAGTCACTTAACACTAGATCACTTGATTAATTTCTTCATCCATTTCTTGATGAAAATGACGCGTGAAGTCTACTACACTGACACTAACTTTAAGTAGTTTATGTTAACATTGTCTTGAGTACACAAATAATTTGCTAAATTTTACTTTTGTATCATTTTAAGTTGCTAAACTTTAGTAAACTTTCACATGTCATTAAAGTTTAACATACATATCATTATATTTTAAAAGTATATCATAATAGGAGGATGACTAAAATACTTAGCTAAATATTTGAGGTTTTCTACTTAAAAGATTTCATCCATTGAATTTGCATTAAGATTCATATTTTTCATGACATACACAAAATTTGAGATCAGATTCATAAAAAGTTATGAAAATATAAATCTAAATACAAATTCAATGGATGAAACCTATGTTGCACGGACACGGACACGGGTGTCGTGTCCGACACGACACGGACACGGCGAATCTCAAAATTCATCAGGACACGACACGTTAAATATATATATTATTATATTATTTTTATGAATAAAATATATAATTTAATTATTGTATATATTATTTATGTCAATTTTATTTTATTTTAAAGAATTATACATAATATTTTTATCATATAATTAGAAAGTTATACGTAATATTTTATAATTGTTACAATATATATAACATTTGAAATTGCACTTTTATACGTGCATACAAGATATTTGACGTTTTACATATTTATGTATGGAAACTTGAAACTAAATAATCAAAATTCACTTCAAATGTGTAGTCCCACAATTACTGGAATAGAAATGTGAGATGAACTAGTCTTTAAAATACGAGTATGATGAAATAGTGCAATAATTGCGCTAACAAACCCAATGCACTTGTCTGAGAAGTGTCCCGAGAAGTGTCCTGACGATTTTTAATAATAAAATATTTGACACGCCACGTGGTGTGTCCGACACGTGTCCGAGGAGTGTCCGAGGAGCGTCGTATCCGACACGGTGTCCGACACGGACACGGCCGGGTTTTAGAAGTGTCCGCGCAACAGAGGATGAAACCCTCTATGTAAAAAAACTTTAAATAGTCATACTTATCATAATAGATCACTCAACTTAGTATTGTATCTAAATAGGTGACTAAACTTTTGAATTATATCATGGAAAGTCAACGAACTCCAAAATTTATCCTTTATTTGTTTATTTATTACTTACAAAAATTATAATAAACATAATAATGAAAGCTATAATAATGATGATGATGTCACTTCAAAATAATAATAATAATTAAATACCCGATAATTTTGTAATTCATCATCTTCTATAATATAATGTTAAAATTTAGTGATCTATTTTGATAATACTAAAGTTGAGCGACATACTTTATGTATTTGATAAGTTTAATAATCTGTGACATGATACTGATATATTATTGAGAGCTTAGTGGCATGTCATAATTTATTAAACTTTAGCCACTTAAAATAGTAGAATTATGAAGTTTAGCGACTTCCTGTAATTCTATTGTATTTCAGATCATTATTTGTATTCTCAAGTTAGCGTTAATGTGGTTTTATGTGTCATTTCTCTCAAAAAAATGGATGAAAAATAAATCAAGTGATCAAATTTGAACAAATTAAAGATAAATCTGAGTGATCAAATTTAGACAAATTAAAAATTCATAATTTCATGAAGCTTGACGTCCCAAGACCAAGACTGATAGCAACAGGAGTAATTCAAGCATTAAATGATGTGCCGAGTCCATGAAGAAAAATCCTTTTGAGCCTCTTGGCACACTGCTCTTCCAGCTCAACCCAGAAACAAAAGGAAAGACAAAACGACAAAGCACGTTCCCCGCGAGGCATCCGGTGTATGATTTGGACAGGGACCATTTTAATGAATACAGAAAATTTGAGATGAATTTACATTATTATCCTTCTATAAGGGCTTAAAATTTTTTCTCATTAAACTCAGTAATAAAAGGCAAAAGAGTAATTTTCCATTAAAGATATCTGTCCGAATCACCCTCCCCAAATCTCTCCTCTCTCTCTCTCCTCTCTCTCTCTCTCTCACAGAGACTGAAAACCATCAGAATCAATCAAATCGAATCTCTTCCGTTCCGTTTCTTCGATGGGGCTGTTAGGGACGATGATGGAGCACCCGGAGGAAGTGTACCCGATGCTGAAGCTGAAGATGGCGGCGGCGAGGATCGAGAAGCAGATCCCGCCCGAGGAGCACTGGGCCTTCGCCTACTCCATGCTCGGCAGAGTCTCCCGCAGCTTCGCCCTCGTCATTCAGCAACTCGGCCCTCAACTCCGCAATGCTGTCTGTATCCACTCTCTTTGCTCTTCCCTCCCAATTTTGTTTTGATTGCTTATTTTACTTCAGTGTTACTTTATGATTTTATTTGTTTTTTCGATTTTGATTGCTTACTTCTGTGATATTTTGATTAAGTTGACTCTAAATTTGTTTGATTTTCCGATTTGATTTGTTTTTTTTTTTTTTGCTGTTAATTTTACTCTCACTAGATGCTTCTCAGTTACCATTGCTTGCAGTAATGAGCTTTGAATTTCTTTTAATGTTTATTAGTTGTCTTGTGATAAGTGAATCTGAGATCTGGATGATGTTCTATCTGTGATATTTGATGAAACTTTGCCTGAAATTTTTTCAATTTCATGCCTAGTTTGTTTTTGGCTTTTTGGCTGTTAATTCCCTTAGTAATTGATGAATGCTTGTGAAGCGTGAGGCTTGTCAGTTGAATGAACTATTGGTTGAGCAGTATTTTCTTTGAATATTTTTTCACGTGTTTTTCTTTTTGAAATATCGAACAATTTTTCGTGCAATATCTGAGGTTTTTTGGATCTAATTATTCCTAACAATCTAAAAAAAAACTTTATTTGAACTCCCAAGTCTCTGTTTTTTTTGCAATTGTATTCCTGAAAGACAATTAGCCATCCAAAAAGCAGTAATTCCTTTTTAATTGTACGTCCCAGCAATTTTCCATCCATATGAGCTCATTTGGATCCTAATGAAATAATTGGGAATATTTTAATTCTTCGGGCAGAAGGGATATTTTGAGAAATAGCTGATAAATTTATAATACAAATTTCTACTTGTTAGAACACTGATAATACAAATTTATAATACAAATTTATAACACTGTATTGTTTCTTTGCTTTTGTCGTTATTATTTAAGAAACTAGTATGTGTTGTCAAATTTACGATTTCTCTTTTTCACTTTATTACTGATAGTGTACTTTTGATAAATTGAACTATATTTTTCAATTTTAAGAAACGGACGTAAATATTGAACTTTTGCATTTTTTTATAAATTTTTAATGCCTAGGAGCTATGTTTTGTTTAAAAGAAGACTGGTTGTTATTCAATGCAAAATGCCAAAATCTCAAAGTTTGGGGATCTGTTTGCATAAAATTATTTCATGGAACAGTACAAAATATATGTACTTGCATTAACTTTGATAGTGAGTTAGCTTGTCATATAAATAGCATCAAATATTAAGATATAAGTTACACTATACTCATTTATTATGTCAACATCGTATTACTGACTAAATGATGGTACTTATATTAATATTAGTTGTTACTTGACAAATTCTTTATTAATCGTACTTTAATATTAATATGAGTGGTGCTTATATGTTATTTTCATTAAAGTTTGTCTTTTCTTGCAAGCTAACAAAGATATAAATACTAGGTTATGTCACCTATATTCAACCTTTTCTAGTTATAATACACTGCTTTTTGATTGGCTTGTTATGAGACTATTTAACTAAAAGGCTATTTTGTAAATACAACTTGAGTATTTATACTGTGAATTGAAGGTTGTTTCCTTTTGTTTTGTCTCGTTCGAATTATATACATATTATTTCTTGATCATTTTTAAATTTTTATTTTTATAGTCCTTTAACTTGTTTGTTTTATAATATTTATTATTTGTTCTTGTAGGTTTGTGTGTTCTATCTTGTGCTTAGAGCCCTTGACACTGTGGGTAAGTTTGAATCATATCACTTTATTCTAATATTTGATACTTAATATTTACATTAAAAGAAAAAATATGGAGAATTAACAATTCATTTTTGTACTGAATCTAATATTACTGTTTAGAAAATTTATTATAATTTATTATTTAAATTTCAGAGGATGATACAAGTGTAGCTACTGAAAGCAAGGTGCCAATTTTGGAGGCATTTCATCGCCATTTATATGATCTTAAATGGAGTTTTTCATGTGAGAATTTTTATAATTAAAAAAAAAATTAATTTCAGTTTTCTTTTTTTTCTATTTTTAATTATATTTTTTCGTGCCAGGTGGAACAAAGGACTACAAGCTCCTGATGGATAAATTTCAGCTCGTTCAAATCGCCTTCTTAGAGCTTGATAAAGAGTATGCAATTTCCTAAGTAAAATATTATATTAATATCTTCTCAAATGCAGTTGCATTTATTTAATAACTATTCTTATTCACATGTTTAGTTATCAAGAGGCAATTGATGAAATAACGAGACGCATGGGAGCTGGAATGGCCAAATTCATCCAAAAAGAGGTAACTTAAAATTTTTCATACTTTTTTCTAATTATTTGAACAATTAATTTTACTCTGCTTAAATTAAATAATTGCATGGAATTGTACGTGAATGAATTGCAGGTTGAGACGGTGGATGATTACGATGAGTATTGCCATTATGTCGCTGGTTTAGTGGGTTTAGGCTTATCAAAGCTTTTTTATGTGGCTAAACTAGAAGACCTTGCTTCTGATTCTCTCTCCAATTCTATGGGCCTCTTTTTGCAAGTAATTAACTTTAAATTTTCAAATTTTTAGGGTTTCAAAATTCACTTTCAAACTTTTAGATCGTATTATGTGTCATAGATTATCGTTAATACTATAATTCGAAGTATTGTTTTTGTTTATTTAATATTTTCTATTGAGTAAAAAATATGAAAGAAAATGATGAAGGATATTTTGGTCAAAAATATAAAGTTTTGTATAAAATGTTAAATGTAACTCTGATAGTGGGTAAAAAAAAAAATTCTATCCACTGTGAGTGAATCTAAATTATTTTTTTAATATTCAGAAAAGTTAGGCGGCTTTGAATACTTTAAATTTTAAAAGAAGTTATTTTTTTGTAGTACTTAATTTTTTTTAATATGCAGAAAACTAATATAATAAGGGATTATCTTGAAGATATAAACGAGATTCCAAAATCACGCATGTTTTGGCCAAGAGAAATTTGGAGCAAGTACGCAGACAAACTTGAGGTCTGCTTTTCTCCTAAAAATTCCCTTTTTCTCATTTTCTAATTATTCAACTATCAAAAATGAGTTTTTCTTCTTTCAGGATTTTAAGTATGAACAGAATTTTGAAAAGTCGGTGCAATGCTTGAATGATATGGTGACAAATGCTTTGATCCATGTGGAAGATTGCCTTCAATACATGAAGCTTTTGAAAAATGAAGCCATTTTTAGGTTTTGCGCAATTCCACAGGTAATTTTAGTTTTACTTTTTGTGCAGGAAATCTTTTTTGTTGGCTTTTTTTGTAATTAAATTGGTTGAATTCCACAATATTTGAGCAAAATGGAGTACGCTCAAATGTCCAACATCCATTATTTATTAAAAATATATATATATATATATATATATATATATATATATATATATATATATATATTTACGAAAAGATTACAAAAGGAAAAAGTAAAATGGGAATTATGAAGCAATTTCACTAAAAAGAAATAAAATGAATAATTATATCTTATTGCAATTTATGTTTATGTTAGGTTATGGCAATTGGAACCCTAGCATTATGCTACAATAATGTGAATGTATTCAAAGGAGTAGTTAAAATGAGGCGAGGTATGATAAATTTTACTCGTCACATAATTTGCAAGCTTGTTTTGTTGTATATTTTAATAAGTTTAATATCAAAAACAGTACAAAAATATCATGCCAGGTATATATTTATGCAACAATTATTTAGCTGGTATCAGGCCTTAATTATATTCAAGTTTAAATTTTTGTAGTATATTTTTGACTGAAAGGGTATTTTGGTAATTTTGTAGGATTGACTGCTCGAGTTATTGCTGAGACAAACACAATGGGAGATGTGTATGGTGCTTTCTATGAATTTTCTTCTATTCTGGAATCTAAGGTACAATATTTAAAGCAATATTTAACCCTTCAATTATTAATGTAATTTTTTTAATATTCTAAGGAAATCAAATATTTATATTGATTTCTTTTCCTTATTTATAGATCGATGATAACGATCCGAATGCTTCTCTCACTAGAAAGCGTGTGGAGGCAATTAAAAAGTCTTGCAAATCATCTGGATTAATCACTAGAAGGTTTTTTTTTTAATTTATCTAAACGTGTTTTATTAATAATGTTTCTTGCTAAGTTTTATTAATTAGCAAAGCAGTTATTTATTTAGTTATCATAACGATATATAACTTACTTTTGTAGGAGAAAGTACTTGAATGAGACATCGAAGTACAACTCTATTTTGGTGAGAGCATATACAAACAAAAGTTCATCAATATTTTATTTCTGAATAGTTATTCTTTGAATTTATTGGTTAAGCAAAAATGCTAATGAATATTTTAACGTAAAAAAATTGTTAGATGATGTTGGTGCTTCTCATGATTCCCATCTTGTTGGCTCTTCTGTTTGTCAACAAATAATGGTCACCATTTGGTATGCTAATTTCCTTCATACTCTTTTAAACAATTATATTGTTTTATACACAATGATTAAAGTGAGAACTAACTTAAATATATGAAAAATGTAGAATTCAATTGGGGATTTGGATGTGCTGTGCGAGGTTAGCTGTTTGATTAACTGTGTAAAATTTTCTGGATACCTTGTAAAAGCTTTTTTATTTATGTTTAATGTTTGGATCTTTCAAGATAGTGCTTCAATGTTATGATATTTCTATGAGAACTATATAGATGGTTTTTCAAGATAGTCCTTCAATGTCTGGGTTTTTCAAGATAGTGCTTCAATGTTTTGATATTTCTGTGACTACTATATAGATTGGTTTTTCATCATCTTATTTTTATTTTTTTGGGTTGTCTGAAGACCAGAAGACCAATATACTATTTTAAATATTTACTCATGTGACCGATATATTATTTTTCTAAGGAATCCAATTCAAATCTGGATTTAAGATAAGGGTTTTCTATTGTCAGGTAGGGTTCATCCATCCGATCTGTTGATTTCCTAAAAATTATAGGAATAAAATGCTTTGTTTTATCAAATTCCCAGTGCTTTAGTTGCTATATTTTGTTAGTTTATAATAGCCATTATATAACTGCAATGTCAAACAAATCCCCTAAAAACTTGCACCTACTCTGACAATGTAGAAGTAAAGTAATAGAAGTTTTTGGCCTCGGTACAAATTGTTGATGAAATCTATCTATACTCATGGTTAGCAAGTCCTAATGCAAAAGCTTGTCTTTAATGGAAAAGGCGAGTAAAAAACTAAATTTTCATTTATACAAGCACAACATACAAAAAGAAAGGAAAAAAAAAACCCATCAGAATCTATAAAATCAAAGTACGACACAACAATTCAAATACAAATGATCACTTTGGAAGCTGAGTGCAATACCCTTGAAGCTATGAGTGATACTCTTGATTCTTCAACGGCAATACTCTTGATTCTTTAACAGCAATATTCGTCATGATTATTATTCTTGAAGTTGCAACATCACAACATACAACAAAAGTCTGTGCCGACGTTCTCTAATGCACGGCTCCATTGCTCAAATAGCAGTCATGGCGGAGCTCTAATATATTGTTGCTTCATGTGGTGCAATCTCATTATTCCTTATATTTTCATATTCCCCCAACATCTTATTTTCGAAACTATAACTAATAAACAATTTCTTCACCATTCATTTGGTGTGCCTCTCAAGAGACTAACAAAGAAAAATAAATAGAATGGTGAAGAAATTGTTTATTGTCGTACTTTCGAATTTTAAAAACCTAATTCCAGCGCGTATTCGGTTCCCAACGGACCTATTCCGTTGCCAACGGAATAGGATTTCCTAACCTGAAAACTTAGCTGCCGACATATTGGCTGAGTTCTGTTGGCAACGGAGGGAAACGGAACTGTTTTGTTGCCAACGGAACTATGCAAATCTCGCACAATCATCCAATGATCGATTATTTCCTTCACCTATTTATACATCATATGTATAACCATTTAAGAGCATTTCCTTCCCGACTAGACGTTGTTCTATGTGTGACCGTGTAGGTTCCATTTAACGCTGGCAACGATCTTCCAAAGATCGTAAGTCATGAGTAACCTCTAGACTGGTGTCATGACTACCCATGTTAAATGAAATGATCAACGATCATAAACCTATCTGAATAGACGTTTGCTTATTCCTTTTGTTCTACGATATAAGTCTTGATCACAAGGTACGGTAATATGTCATCCTTGAGTGAATTGATATTAGTTTCTTTTTTTAAAGCTGTTTCGTTATAAAGTGACTTTCTAATCTTATATATTCTTTTGTTAAAATTGGACAGCACTATAAGAAACAATACGCATGTATTACTTTATTTTTTTTAATGAGTTGTATTATGTGATAAGTTGAAATTAATTCCATGAGATGAAAACAGTGTTGCACATCGTCAAGCCAAATTCTGATGCGATGCTTCCTCATATTAGAATATGATTCCAATTTGACTAGTTCATTTGATATCTTTTGTGTCATGTTTCTATTTCTTTATAACATTGATTTTGATTGATTCCTATATACAATTTTCATGGATTTGGAGAATTGTGACACGTGTATTTTTTTCAGTTTTTATGGCATTTTTTTCATAAACTAATATGTAGCGGTTCATTTGGAAGCCAGACTATGAAAGATCTAATTTACCACGAAAGAACTCAAAGTTTGAGCCCCATAAATATGGGTAATCATGTATCATGTATGTTGGTAGGATATTTTGTATTTTTTTTGTATAGCATATGTGAGTTATATTATATGAGGTGGCAATGAATAATTGGATAAAATATATTTTTCTGACCCGAACCCGACCCAATCCATCTATTTTTGCCACCTCTACATCACTACATGTATGTTGGTAGGATATTTTATAGCATATGTGAGTTATATGAGGTGACAACGAATATTTGGATCAAATATTTTTTTTCATGTTTCATGTTTGATTCAGTGAGAATATTAAAAATTAATTTCAAACGCTGGATCTGGATCTCTAGCAGCTGAAAATCAATTGCGGATCATAGTGTACTTCTATGGACTATGTAATGTATTCCAATGTATAATAGAGCATCCTATAAATAGGGAGAAATTCTTCAATGTTTCACGTCTGATCTTGGTGAGAACCATTAAAAATCAATTTCAAACGTTGAATCTAGATTAGCAGTTGAAAATCAATCGCGGTTCATAGTGTACTTCTATGAACCATGCAATATTTTCCAATGTATAATAAAATATCCTATAATATCTCCTCCGTTTTTGCTCTTTCTTCCTCTCAAGTGTTCAGCTTATTTCAATACCCAAATTGCATATTAGTCCCTATAAAGTTTGCAATATCACACTATCCTTAGAAAAAACTAAATCATGTATTATAGAAAATTTAAGAGAAAAGTCCATTTTTAACTCTTCAACTATTCAAATAGTCTATTTTTTGCTCTCAATTTTTATTAGTCCGATTTTAACCGCTCAACTATTAAACTAGTCCCTTTTTGGTCCTTCCAACCATTAAATGCTTACGTATCCGTTAAGTTGACACGTAACGTAAGCGATCATTTGGTATGTAATTATGATGTTGCAATTGTGACATGACAATTATTTTAAAAAAAAAGTCATAGTCCCCTCTTTTTTTCCCATATTCTTTTTCTTAAAAAAATTAATCAATAAAGAAAAAATTTATATCGAATCAAACTTAATAAGGGCAAATTTGGAAAAATATAAGATAAAAAAGAATACGAGAGAAAGAAAGGACGGGATTAAGAATTTTTTTTATTTTCTTTTCAAATAATTATAATGTCGCAATTGCCACGTGATAATTACATGCCAAATCATTGCTTACGTGTTAACTTAACAGACATGTAAGTATTTAACGGATGGAAGGACAAAAAATAAACTAGTTCAATAGTTGAGAGGTTAAAATTGGACCAATAAAAAGTTGAGAGACCAGAAAGAGGCTAATAAAATAGTTGAAAGGTCAAAAATGGACTTTTCTCAAAATTTACTCATTTTTATAGCACATAAATATTTCAGCAATTAATAAATTTATTAACCTAAATTTATTAGATATTTTACCTTGACACGCAAAAATTAGTATTGATATTATTTCTAATATTTTTTTTAAAAATAATTTTCCATTCCCAAAAATCAAATTCCCATTGGATATATGTAAAGTAATAAGGAAATTATAAATATCATTCAACAAAATATATTTAAAACAATTATAAGAACTTGGAACATAATTCTTGAGGTTTTTCCTGAAAAATTATCTTATAAAATGTATTATATGTATTCATCAGTAGTGGAGCTTGACTGGATATGTTTGGGAGGGAGAGGGGCAATACACATAGAAATATATAGATTTTGAAAATTTATTCACCGAACCCTTATAACATATACTATTGAGTCAAAAATCTTGAGGAGGGCCAAGGGGGACATGGCTCCCTCCTAGTTTTTATAAATCTCCGCCACTAATATTTATGTAATTTTTTTTACAACTATATTCATGAAAAAATTGAAAATACTATAACATAATTCATTTCTAAAAATTAGCACATAAACCCTGAAAAAATAATATTTATGTTCGAAACAAAATGAGATTTGATTTAATGTAATTATATTTTAATTATAGACTGACACAAACCCATTCAACGGCTCCAATTTCCTTCTTTTTCATAGAATGATCATGTGATACTGAAGTGTCCTATAATTAGATCAAATCATCTTATAAAATTGTGAATTAAACTTATTTGAAGCAGAGCGAGAGTCAACACTAGTGCAATTTGATTTTTGTAATGACATCGGGCACTATTCCTGATCTTCCAATAATAAGCGTATGATTTATTTTCAAAATAATACAAAATGAAAATCAGTTTTTTGTTATTTTTCAGATCATGATCAAATTATCTCAAACTAACACACACAAAATACGAATGCATAATGGAGAATATCGTGGATAATTATTCCTTAAAATTTCAAAATCAATTGTCCTCATTAATACACAACTATATGTATACATCAATGAAAAGAAAAACTAGCAACCCCATTTTCTTCCCTTGACTCTTGATATACAAATACAACATGACACCAAATATTGATGCTGATACATCACTAAATTTGAAGAAAAAACACGAAAATATCCATGAACTCTATAGCAAACCTTATTTTTGTTTCCTACTGACTTCTAGCGCTAGGCGATCGTTTGATGCAAGTACAACATGAAACCGATAATCCACATCGCCGAGGGAGTTTCTGACGGCGTGTTCGTGCCCTCTTCTTTCCTGGATTAGCAGATGCTTTAGACGATGTAGCAATTCCGTTCTTAATCTGAGACGGATCGGCTGAGGCTGATGCGGCAATATTGTTTTCAATCCGAGATGGTGCTCCTGAGCTTGAGGCTACGGTCGAATTCTGTGTGGTCCTTCGTGCAGCGGCGCCATGTGGTATCGCTGCACCTGTGAGGGGATCGTGCCAAATGCGGCCTGACGAACCCTGTCGGCGGAATGATACGGATGATCTTTGCAATCTTGACATAGTTATCTCTTCTTTCTCTAGATTTCTCTCTCCTATATATTTCCTCACCTCTCGTTCCTATAAAAAGAAGGTGATAGTTGGTCTTAGATTTATGCCTCTAACGATTTAGGTTGGTTAGGAAAATTATGAAAATGAGGAAATGTCATGTGTCCATCATGAACCGAGAAATCGTTGGTTAGGAAAATTATGAAAATGAGGAAATGTCATGTGTCCATCATGAACCGAGACCATTAAAACATGCCAAGTCAGCAAATTGATGACGTGGTAAATTTATACTGGCCAGGTCCATGGTGTATCCGCGCATCTGATACGATTGCTTAACAAATCAAAAGCTGACAGGTATTAGTTTCAATCTGGTGTCGAAGGTTAATGTTTTCTAATTAAGGGGGTTTCATATTTACCCTTCCAAAACCTAAACTTCAAAATATCATTTTTTTCCTTCTAAAAATGCATATATATTTCCTCAAAGAATTCAAATATTAAATTTATCCAATAATTATACCATAGTGAACAATGACTTCTTAAATTTGTAGGATTATTTTATTTTCATAATTTCCAATAATTTAGGATTTGAATAATTTAGACACAATGTAGGGGTCTCCTTGATTTTCCCGACAAAAATCCAGCACAACCCATATTAAGCAAGTTCGTAGACTAAACTGTTCTACCGATTTGAGTTGCTCTCAAAAAAAAGGAACCCTAGCGCCCTCTACGACTAGAGGTGGCAAACGGGCAGATCGGGTTCGGGTTAATTCGTGTTGCGGGTCGTTCGGGTCGCGGGTTGTTCAGTTTGCAGGTTATTCGGATTTCAGATCGTTCAAGTTACAGGTCATTCCGATTTCGGGTTATTCGGATCATTCAGATTTCGGGTCATTCGGGTTACGGGTCATTCAGATTCGGATCATTCGAGTTCTTATCACTTCGGGTTTTGGGTCACCAGTCAATTTGACTAAAGATCAAACTCAGAATTTGATCAAATATTACTCAAATAAGAGATCACGAGTCATCCAAATTGATATTTCGGACATTTTAACCATTCACACCATCTTTTCCAAATCAATTATGTTAGAACAAGTTAAAAAAACCTCAATTTCGAGATATTTCGAGTATTAAAGTAAAATAATCAGGTTATTTTCGGGTCAGATCGGGCAGGTCATTCGGGTTCGGGTCATTTCGGGTTATGGGTCATTCAGGCTTTGTGTCATTTAGGTTGCGGGTCATTTAGGTTGCGGTTCATTCCGGTTTTGGGTCATTCGGGTTACGGGTTTCGGATCATTCTGGATTCGGGTCATACGGGTTCGGGTCATTTCTGTCGCTCGGGTTCGAGTCGGGTCGGGTGGGTTTTTCGGATCGGGCCAGATTTTGCCAACTCTATCTATGACTGGTTAGCGGCAGGCGACGTCGGCGAATCGTTTGTGCCACCGCCATGGAAAAAGTTCCATGTGAAGAGAGAGATTAGTTAGAGTTTCCTCAAGAGCTGCTCCACCTCATTTCGAATAAACTCCCCAATATAGTCGATTTCGTCAGATTCCGTGCCATCTGCCGCCGGTGGCGCTCCTCATCCTTTGTCTCCGATTTGTCCCCTCAAATCTTCTGGATTATCGACAAGTACATGCCCAATTCCCCTGAAAGCATCCCCATCTAGGCTCAGCTATGTTACGCAGATACTTCAAAAAATCAGTCGTACGCATATCGGACACGCCAAGTGGCATGTCCGAATATTTTAATATTAGTCGACTTTTGGACACGGTCATGACGCGGAAGGACATGGCGTGGACACGGTCATGACATGGCGCAATATTTTTAAACCCAATTTAATTCTTATTTATTATTATAATCTGATTTTCTCTTTATTTATTTTTTTGGCTAACAACCCTTTTTATAAAATCTATTTTTATATATATATATATATATATATATATATATATATATATATATATATATATATATATATATATATATATTTATAAATGATGTTAACTAGTAAGAATCATAACTAGAGACAATATACCATTTTTTAATCAGTAAGAAACGATTCCTTCTCAACTTTTATTCATGTTCTTTTGTCGACATTTTTTTAGCATATTATTTATTTTTTATATTTTTTATATTTTTAAAAATTTTAAATATATAATTAATTATAAAAAATAATAAAATAATATATATATGAAACGTATCGTGTTCGGAGATTTTTTTTTTTTAGATTGCCGTATCCCCTTTTCGTAACATATTGGACACGACAGACGTGTTCATATCCGTGCAACATAGGTAGTCAGTACTTTCCAACCGATTCCTCTAGATTCATATTAATTGGTGGTCGTGAATTTTGTTGGGCAAGATTATCCAAGTATCTTTCTACCGCTATATATGCTTGCTTTTGATGAGAACAGCTTTTCTTTCTCTCTTCAACCTCTCTCACCAGGAGAGAAATCGCTCTCCATCCTATCGGAAATGTTTCTTTATGCAATTTTCTTTACACTGGAACTGATCCTATCAATAATGGTGAATGTGTAGTTATTTTTATGTTCAAGAAAAATTTGGGCTTCTGTAAAATTGATGATGATAACTGGAAAACAGTAGAACTAAAAGTATCTAAGTGTATTTAAACATTCTACAATAAGATGGTATTTGTTTACGATAGAGATACTAATGTCACAGAAGTTACAAATGTAACAACCGGCTGTCGTAAGTTTTTTATTCCGCCTCCTGATCATACGAGCATCTCATTGTTGGGATTTGATTTTTTTTGTGGAATCATGTGGAAAGTTGCTAGCATTTAGCTATCCATCAAGTTTTTCTGCCTAATTTTCATTTTGTTAACGGGTTGCGCTTTGGAATTCTTGAGTTTGATTATGGAAATGGGAACCCAAAATGGTTAAAGATAAATAGCATTTGAAATCAATTTCTGATCTTGAATGAATTATATGGCAGCTTGTCTTGAAATACTAGTGCTTTTCCTCTATTCAGACGAAATTGTATTTACTTAGTTAAAGGATCAAACTAACAGTAATTTAGCATTTTTTTTGAGAGAGGGTATGCGATTGCATACTCTCAAAATTTTCATTAATAAAATAAGTATCCAAGTTACAAGTGATACAATTACATAATTACAAATCTAAAGAAAAGGAAAACAAAGAAAAGAACCAAAATAAATATTCCTAGCCGAGAGGGTGTATTAGCTAGGAATATGGAAGTATGATGCCATTTTGTTAAGCAATTGCTCTTCCAAGGAATTCCCTCTGTCGAAGATAATTTTCGGAATGATTTCGACGGAGTTAAACACCCGTCGGTTTCTTTTCTTCCAAATTTCGCAAGTGCAACACATCCATATTAAGTCCCACCATTGACGATCGTTGCCCTTCCTTCACGCACGATTTGATTGCCAATTAGCTAGGTTGTCATGGAGAATTTGAGACCACTCCCTTGTTGTTCGTTACTCGCAAGCTTTCAAATCTTGATTGCGAAAGTGCAAGTACCAAAAAGAAGACCGGATGTTTCTACTTGAAGATGGCAATTAGGGCAAGAGGGTGGGTGAGGCCAACTCTGTTTTGTCAAATTGTCGGCCGCTAGGATCCTTTCAAGGAGACAAAACCAAATGAAAAATTTGACCATTTGAGGTGCCTTTGTTTTCCATAATTTTCCGTTCCATAAGGAAAAGAGTCTCGGGTTTCAAATTGCCTTCTAAGCCGATGAAGATGTGTATGTCCCTTGATGGTTCCACCTCCATTTTAAGGCATTGTTGGGTGCCTCAATGGTTGAAGAATTGAAGAAATCGTTGAGTTCGAGGAGGTCGTCCAAGAAGAAACACTTTCGAGTGGATGGAATTTGACTCAAGTTGTCAATATCCAAGGTTCCGTATAATTCTCGGACCATTTTAGACCAAAGCGAATCCGGGTCCATCCTTAGCTTCCAAAGCTATTTGGTGAGAAGACCATCGTTTTGAGACTCTAAGTGTGTCAATCCCAATCCACCATTCACCTTTGGGAGGCACACTCATTCCCAATTCACAAGGCATTGGTCTCCTTTGCATTGTTCCTCATCTTTCACAAAGAGAAAAGTTCATTTTTGACTCTCAACTATTCAATTAGTCACTTTTTGGCCCCTAAACTTTTTATCAGTCCCTTTTTGACCTATCAACTATTGAATTAGTCTCTTTTTGACCCTTCCATCCGTTAAATGCTTACGTGTCAATTAACTTGACACGGAAGCGATGATTTGGCATGTATTAATGATGTGACAATTGTGACATGGTAATTATTTGAAAAAAATAAAAAAATTCATAATCCCCTCATTTTTTCCCTCGTATTCTTTCTATCTTATATTTTTTCTAAAATTGCCCCTTAAGTTTGATTCGATATTAATTTTTTCATTAATTAATTTTTTTTAGAAAAATATAAGATAGAAAGAATACGAGTGAAAGAAAGGAGGGATTAAATTTTTTTTTTATTTTTCCAAATAATTGTCATATCACAATTTTCACGTCATAAATATATGCCAAATCATCACTTACATGTAGGGGTGACAACGGGTCGGATTATATCCGAACAGACCCGAACCGTATCCGAGAGAATATCCGAATCCGATGAAGAAAAACCAGATCCGTTCAGATCCGGGTTGGATCCGAATCCGTTTTAATATTACAGTCGGATCCGGATCCGAATAATCATTAAAACCGATATCAATTTTATAAAATTTGTTAAGTCCAGCCGGTTTCAAAATGACTCATTTTTTTTTTAATTAGTAACGGTTTTTATGAAAGAACCGTTACAAAATTAGTAACGGTTAGTAACGGTTTTTTTTAAATCTGTAACGATTTTGGACTATTTAAGCAACTTTGTAACGGTTCTTTCACAAAAACCATTACTAATTGTTGTAGTTAGTAACGGTTTTTATGAAAGAACCGTTACAAATATGCAATTTATAACGGTTTATAATAAACCGTTACAGATTTTGGACTATTTAATCAATTCTGTAACGGTTCTTTTATAGAAACCGTTACTAATAGTGCCATGAGTAACGGTTTTTATGAAAGAACCGTTACAAATATGCAATCTGTAACGGTTTATAATAAACCGTTACAGATTTTGGACTATTTAATCAATTTTGTAACGGTTCTTTCATAAAAACCGTTACTAATTTAAAAAAAAAAATAATCTTTTTTTTTTAACGGATTTGATACCCGATTGGATTAGGAAAATTATACAACAATGCCACTACCGCCAGATGGTCTGGCGGTAAAGGCTAATTTGTATCTAATTACCTTGTTTTAAGGCCGCTGACGGAAAATTTGGAAAATTAGGCACTACCGCCATTGGTGCTGGCGGTAGAAGGTCTCTACCGCCACAATAGGTGGCGGTAGTGCTAGTTAGCTAATTTTTTCCAAAACAATGCTATTTGCTGAATTATTTTTTGGAAATAATAGAAAAGGTAATGGTAATGTAATATATATATATATATATATATATATATATATATATATAATTTTTGCTTGTCTTTTTTTCTTCATGTGATTAATGGACATTTTTAATTTTTTTTGTTTAGGTGATTTACAATCGATCTTTGACGACTTTAAGGAGAATGACGAAAATGTTGTTGAGTAGGTATTTGTTGCGAATGTGTGTGTATATAAATAACATTTTTTTGTGATCCCTTCAAGTTACATAATTTTTTTTATATACTGAATATCCGTTTAACTATCCGAAAAGAATCCAAATTCGTATCCGTATTCGATAATATCTGAACCGTATCCGTATCCGTTTAATATCCGAACCGTATTCAGATCCGGATGGAACCGTATCCGGATCCGGATCCGAAAAAAATATGGATATGGATATGGTTTGAGCACATTCCGAACCGGATCCGATCCATTGCCATCCCTACTTACATGTCAAGTTAACGGGCATGTAAGCATTTAACGGATAGAAGGGCTAAAAAGAGACTAATTCAATAGTTGAGGGGTCAAAAAAGGACCAATAAAAAGTTGGGAGGCCAAAAATGGATTAATTGAATAGTTGAAGGGCCAAAAATGGCCTTTTCTCTTCCAGAAAATACCCCTTATGCTTTTATTCATATCCTCAAGAATACTGTAAGGAATGCGAAAACATGTCATTTGCAATTTCACACACTTAACAAAGATATTTTTATTTTTTCTAATTTCAATATTCAGTGTATACATGGTATTGAGCTAGAGGTTGAGCCACAGAGAGACTGGCCTTAAGTTTAGTAGGTTCACAATCAATTCTCAAGTTTTTAGTGTCTTATTTGCAAAATTTTAAAGTTTAAACCCTAATTCAAGTTTTATTCAAAATTTTCAGCTCGACACAATTTTCAGCTCGACACACTTTCAACTTCAAATTCAGCAAATTAGATATTGTTCGAAACGAGAAAGAGAGATATTCACAGTGGTATCTTATTGGTATATTCAAGAATTTCCAGAAATGAGCAATTTAGTACAGTACTTTTATTACAATTACAGTTTCAGCTTGAGGAGGTTTCAAAAATTCATAGGAAAATAATCAAAATTCTTAAGTTAACCAAAATTTCATAGAAATTCAATAACTTACATTAGCGACTGCAGGTAAAAATTCTCACAGAAATATTCAGCAGATCAAAAGTTATTAAGGAAATTCGTCCCAGATTTAGGTCAGACTGACCAGTACTCACAAAATTGCCAATATCTTCCAATATATCTCAACAGCTACTATTTTACCTTCAAAACTTTTCAGATATGACTATTTTTATATTTTTAGTATTTATTTTTATATTTTTAAAAATAAGAAAGAAACTGAACAGAAAATTGAAGAAAAACAAAAACAGAAAAATTATAAATTTGAAAAATTAATATCTCACAGACTATAAGCAGTAATTAGGCAAACTTTAGTTTGAAAATTATCTACTAAATGAGAACTTTAATGAAAAAATATTTATTTAAATTTTCAGATTTGTTTTGGACTCGAAATTGATGGAAAAAAATTGAAAAACAGAAACATTACTGCAGCAGGACAAAACTTCACTTTTATGGATAAAAATAAGGTTAATTTGATAATTTGTATAAGATGGATATCATTAATCACTCAACAAACAATCTTAACATATCTTGAAGCAAGATTTGGGTATTTTTCTTCCAAAAAATACTTAATAAATGAATTAAAACTCAAGATTCTACTAAAAACTTCTATTTTCAGTTTTCATGTTCAAATTCGATCCAAAACCGAAATTAATCAAATAAGAATATTTTCCTAGTATTCTAATGATCAATAAATCTCTAAACACAGATTTGTGAGTGTTAATTTGATCTAAAACTCTTCTTCCAAACAGATTTAGTCAAATATTCAATAAATTGGTGTTTTGAACTTAACTTCAAAATTTTGCAAAATTGAATCAAATAAACACAAGATTTCAATCACACATCATACAAATGTCTAATCCTATCCTAGATTCACTCACTCATAATATCAAAAACAAGATTTGATCTATTTTTTTATCATTGTTTACATGAAAATTCGGATCCAAAAAATCGGAGAAAAAAAAAGTTTAAATGAGAATCAAACCAATCCGAGATGACGACTCCCATTCAAGAGGTCCCTGGAGTTGATTTGGAGCTCCCCTTGACTTCTTGTGTCTTCTAGATTGAGAATTAGGAGTTTGAACGCCTTCAGTCCGTTTTTGCTCAGATCAGATTTCCAAGCTCAAATATTTGCTCTCAAGCTTCCATTAATAGTGATTAGGGTCTTATGAAGAAGAAGATGAAGAGAGGAGATGGTGGCTATGTACAGTGATAGGGATTGATGGTGTTTGAATGGATGGATCCTTTTTTATAGAGAATGGAAAGTGAGAAGTCCATGCTCTGTTTCATTCAGTCGGAAAAGGTTGGGGGTAATTTGGGGATTTTTTTAAGTCCAGATTGAATCTGCAAGATATTTTGGATATTTTCTCAAGATTTTTCAGAATAAATTTCATTTTTGGATGAATTTATTTAGCTGTTGTTTTGGCACACAATAGGGGAAAAACTGGATTTGATGTTTGAAAACAAAAGAACTTATGCGATCAATTTACAACTGGAGGCTCTGTTTAACAACTGATTATTTCTCATGTTATTTCGATAAGAAGGGAGAAAGTAATGCCTCTGTTGCGTTTTGCACTGGAGAACTTTATGCGTACTACTTGTTAGGTTTGTGGAGTGGTTTTGATACGATGTTTGAAGTCAGTTAGAGGGGGGTTATAAGTTGTTGGATTGTTTGTGGCTTCGTTTGTTTCTTTTTTGTTTTTGTTTTTTTTTTTTGTGGGTTGAGAGACTTTGCTAAATGTGTGATGTGCATTTGTCAGGATTGAACCCATGACTTTTTGCTACACATGTAAATACATTAACCAACTAGGCTACAAACCATTTGCATGTGGCTTCGTTTGTTACATGGTCTGGTGTGGCTTTTCTCAAACACATCTCTGCTGAGTTTTGGCGAGACTATGGAGTTTTACATCCTGTAACAATCTGAAAAGCGAAACTTGGGTATTAGTTTGATGTTTCCCAACTTAAGTCGTGCATGAGTTCATTTGATAATTAGCAACTCTCATTTGCCTTTCTTCCATTATTTCATTTTTGAAAAAACTCGAATCTTGACATCCTTTTTCTTCACATTTCAACACCCATTCTTGGTCCATAACTCTTCTACTAGCTCTTACAAATCCAAAGGACTTTGAATGGTCCAAAACCGTTAAGAAATCGTCAAGTTATGCCCTTTTAAACCCACACAGCTCATGCTATTTTTCCAGCCTTGTTTTTCTTCAAACAACCATCTCAAACTCACGTCAGTTTGATCATCAAGCACTTCAATTTTCTATCATTAATGACTGGAGCAAAAAAACCGAGATCAAACTCGTCATCACTCAACGAAAACTTAAATCATCTTTTGGGCAAGTTTAATCAATCTCCCACCTTGCTTTTCACAGAATTTCGCCCTTTAAATCATCCTCTAACTCGGGAATTTCTAGATTAACCAACAGCTCAAACAAAACTCGAAAATTACCAAAAGTCGTGATTCAAACTCGTATTCTACCCGTTTCTAAAACTAATTACTGTTAGAATCAGACTTTTATTAAGGGTATTTTAGTAATTTAATAAAATGTCATTTTTGTCGAAAAATAATAAGAATAAATAAAATAAATTTTAGCGACTGGAAACTTTGAGATTTTAGTAATAAAATGGAAGTTGTGATTTGTCAAAATATTAGGAGCTAAACTGAATAAAAAAAAGATATTTAATTTCTGCATGCGGCTCTTTTTCTCCTTTCATCTGTTATGCAAGAGATTAATTAGGGAATTAAAAGAAAATTTAATGAGAGAAATGAAACCTGGCCGTTTCATATGGACAAGATTTAGAATATATAGGGAAGCTTAGTCATTCCTTGATGATTCAACTTTTCTTCTCCTTTATTCAAATTTATTCTCTTTCTATAATTCACTGACGCGCACAAGACAAGGGAGCAAACATAGCCAGCAGATTCTTGTCATCCTTCCATTTACGGCTTGAGTGGTAATGTATATTTATGTTTAGCTTTTAATAATTACATTAATATATCTCAATATATATCAAACAGCTATTAGAAAATTTTGAGTACATGCTGAAATTTGCATCATATGCGTTTACAAGCCGACAACGTTTACAACTTGTTGCTGTCAACTATGAAGTTAATAATGTGTGAATCAGAATGTGGGTTATGAAAGGTATTTTGAGGAATATGATATGTAAATAAGAATATGAGTTAGCCGCACACGGGATAGCGAAACCGTGGCCGCATAGCCGCGCACAGGATTGTGAAACCATGGTCGCATAGCTGCATGCGGGATTGTGAAATCATGACCGGTTAGTTGAAAAAAAAAGCCGCACATGGAATTGCGAAACCATGGTCGTCTAATTGAATAAAAAGCCACGCACGAGAGTGAGAAACCGTGGCCGCTTAGTCGTGCATGGGATTGCGAAACCATGACCGCTTAATTGAAGACAAAGCCACACACGAGATTGCGAAACTATGGCCGCGTGGTTTAAAAGAAATAATAAAATCCCATTAAAAGAAAATTAAAGTTATTTCTTTATTCTGATATAGTAGTTATTTGTGTAATATTTTATTAGTGATTCATATCATATGAAGAATGAATCTATATGTCATTACCAAGTATCTTCTACTAATATTTTTGATTTTCTTGTGCTTGGGTTCAGGTTGGACCGTGGGTTTTGGATGGAGTGACCGACACATCTTTGAATAAATTTTAAACAAATAATGTCAAATAAATGATAACTATTTGGTCTAAAGTCATACTATTATTATTGTTGAATTTAATTCGATAAATATGGATTAGATATTATTTTGTATTCGTATTATGTGGACTTAAGTTACACTTCAGTCCGTAAAGTGGATTTGGGGTGTAATAGTTATGGTATCAGTGCAAAAACGATCCACAATTTTGAAATAAAAATGTAATAAGTACGCGTGAGTGAGAGTGAGAAAGGGTATTTGTTAGTTAATCGAGTCAAAATTTGTCGGAGTATTTAATTCTAAGGTTGAGTGTTTCATTTTAGCCAGAAAGATGTCTGACAGTTCCAACAACGATAATGATTTGAACGGGTCGACGGATGGAGCAACTCCGGTCACCACTATTATGCCTTCCGCGAATGATTTTCTCACGATCATGAGGACGCTAATTTCAGCAGGAAGCAGGGACAACAATCAGTATTCTCAGGCAGGTCAAGGAAATGCTCCAGATCTCCTGAAGTTTTTCTTGAGTACGAAGCCAAACTCTTTTTTGGGGTTGTCTAATCCGGATGATGCGTACGCATGGCTACAATACATCCGCAAGAAGTTGGACGCAATGAAGTGTTCGGAGGAGGATAAAGTGCAGTTGGCTACGCACATGCTTTCTGGACGAGCTGATTCATGGTGGAGTTTGCAGAAGATGGGTTACGAAGAAAAACGTCCTAGCGAGCCTATATCGTGGAAGTTGTTCGAGGATGAATTCTTCAAATATTTTTTCCCTTACAACCTTCGGCGTGCCCGCAAGCAGGAGTTTGAAAATTTGAAACAGGAAAATATGAGCGTGCAAGAGTACTCTGAGGAGTGGCATCACCTTTCCATCTTTGGAGGGAGTTCTGTTGTGGATGCAGAAGAGCATGTGACTCGATTCATTAACGGGTTACATCCGGATTTTATTACAATTGTGAGGCCCCACCATCCGAAGAAGGTAGCAGAGGTTCTTGATATGGCAATTGGTATCGAGCGAAGCAGGCATGAATTTAGGTTGTTAAGAAAAGAAAAGCGTGAAAAATACGGTGCAAAAAGATCTCATGAGCATGAACTTCAAGGTAGTTCACAAAAGATACGGTATCATGGACCATCGCTACCATTGTGCTCATATTGTCGCAAACCACATCCAGGAGAATGCTTCCGTAAGAATTTAGAATGTTATAAGTGCCACTTGGATATTATGATTTTCTAGAGTTTCGAAAAATAGTTTTTCGGAATCTGTTTTGGAAACAGAACTAAAATAAAAGGAAACATAATTTTCAGCATTATTCCGTTCCGAATGGAATAGTTCCATTCAGAACGGAATAGGCAGAATTTCTGTCAGAGATTTTCAGCGCTGATTCCGTTCAGAACGGAATAGGCAGAATTTCTGTCAGAGATTTTCAGCGCTGATTCTGTTCAGACGGAATAGTTCCGTTCTGAACAGAATAAGGCTGATTTTTTGCAAAAACCTAATTTTTATTATACATGGAATTTGAATATATAAATATGGTATGAGCCTTAGATCTGTGATTGTTCTGTGATGTAATCTTATGTGTGAATGCTTGTAAATTTTATTTAATATCTATGGCAACCAGTGAGTTGTCCAAAGTTATAATTATGACAACATGTGAGTTGTCCAAAGTTGTAAATTACTTTTCAAGTAATAGGATAGTTGTTAGGAAAGATATTATATCAAGACTACAAGACAAAGATCTTGGCGCAATCTTCAGAAGATGGCATTAGATCTTCGCACACACAATGAAGGGTTCATTGAAGATGATAGCTATAATCTAGAGATAGATCTAGGAGTAGGAACTTCATGATCGCTCGTGAGGAATAGGCTCATACCACATTTAACTTAGTTTCTGTGATGTTTATATTTATAAATCTAAAACAAAATCCTTCAGAATATTAAGTAAAGAAGTGTCTCCCATGTCACCGAACCCCTCGTTATTATGATAATTTTCCACATGGGTCATGCCAAATCTGAGTGTGTGGAAAATTAATCTTAAGAGGAGGGTACGTGGGAAATGGCGTCCAGCATGGGTCATGCCAAAGCTGAGTATTCTGGATTCTATTTCACCGATACTCTACATGGTTAAACTTAACTGAGCAAGCAAGTCGGACTTGGGCTCAGGACACAAGATGGGATAATATACCGGGCATGTGATGCTCATTCCATAAAAGGCAAGAGTTGTATATGATACAATTGGAAATATTCCTACCTAAATAGTTGAGCAATAAGGGTTGCGCCAAAGCGCAGTTAGTGCTCAATGAAGTACGGATCTTGACTCACTATGAAACCTCATTTAATTGAAGTTTCTGAATCAATACTACTGAAGGTGTTTGATTTGAAGAAAATAGTAGGAGTATAATATATGAACCAAAATTAGGATAACTCTAATTTTAAATAATAAACTTTATATTGCACATTAAACATGTAGAATGAGTTCGAAATTTATGGACTTGCGATCTATCCTTGAGAAGGACAAGCTCGATGGCACAAACTTTCCTGAATAGTTCAAGACTCTAAGAATTGTTCTCAAGAGTGAAGGAAAGTTGTATGTCCTTGAGACACCCATCCCAAATCGACCGCTTTCGACCGCTTCTAGAGTAGATCAAGACACTTACCAGAAGTGTATTGATGATTTTGATGAAGTAGCCTGGATGATGCTAGCAGGAATGAAACCTAAGCTTCGGAAGCAAATAGGTTTTATTGATGCCTATGATATGATCAAGGCGCTTAAGGAAATGTTCCGAAAGCAGGCTAGGATTCAGCGCTACAAGGCCACCAAGTTATTAATCAAGAGCAAGATGGCTCAGGGCTCCTCTGTGGATACTCATGTGTTCAAGATGAGAAGCCACATCGATTACTTAGAGAGACTTAGCTCGCCTATTCCAAGGGAATTCGCGGTTGACATGATTCTTCGATCGATTCCTTCGAGCTTTGATTTGTTCATTACTGAATATCATAGGCGTCGGATGGAGACGACGATCACGGAATTGCATAAGATGCTTAAACAGGAAGAAAAGGACATAGAGGCAAAAGCTGTCATTGATGCCCTCTGGATTGAAAGGGAAAGAGAGTTGAATAGACAAGCCGAATGGGAGAGCTGGATCAAGAGTGAAGGCAAAATGTTGCCTAAACCTGAGGAATCCGAAGAAGTGATTGTATGTTCTATACGTGATCACTGGAGAGGAGAATGTAAGATATGTCAAGAAGAAGAATCAATGGCTGCCATTTCAGGTATTCATCTCCCTAAATCTCTACTTGGATATTGGATATCCACTGTAATTCTCACATTTTGAATGTGCAGGATATTACTCAGAAGTAGAAGATTATCTAGAGGAGAAGTCAACCTACGAGTGGGGAATGAAGCAAGAGTTGCTACATTAGCTCTAGAATTTTATTGACCTAGCCATTGTGGACTTGTAATGAAATAAATATTATTTCTATATTAGAGTTAAAGTGGTTGTAAAATTTATTATTTAGAATAATAAAAATTTTCTAGATATGTCTATTTGAAATGTTCACTTAGAAAATGACCATTATATGCTAAATGATAAGTCTATTGATTCCATACTTCTAGCAATATCATCTAAGTCACATAATGAGAATCGCATTTCTAAACTCCACTCTATGTAGAACGGTAGACTCATTAGACCTAGGATCAATTGAGATGTGCGGATTTTATTTATCGAACAAGATGACAAGAATAAACAACCATCACAAAGTTGAGTGGTTTGTTGAGGCTCGTGCATATAGATGCACGAGAGAGAACAAGCAAGACAGCTAGAAATAGGAATATCAGTATTTCATCTTAAAGTGTTTTAAGTAAAATATTTACTTAATGAAACACAAAATGTTTGAAATGTTCAAAGCATTTAAGAATGAAATTCGATATCGACTAGACAATAAGAGCACTTTGATTGGATCGAGGTGATAAATAGCTTGACGTCATCATAGAGATTATTAAAGGGGTTTCACAATTAATTCTCCAAAATCCTTATAGGTCTATACCAATGTTATCAGAACCGGACCGGATAGCGACCCGGATGAGTCCCGGGTCACTGGTTCACCGGTCGAACCAGTGGGCCGACCGGTTGAACTGCTGGTTTTTATTAATCATATGTATCGATATTATATTCGTTATGTGCAGAATTTATGTGATTATTAACGTTTAATATATGTGTATTTATCTTAAAATTGTGGAAGTCATATCCTATTTTGTGACATAGTTTATGAATTACACTTTCTTGCTCAGACAAGTTAAGATTCAAATGAATGGAACTGTATGAAGAAACGAATAGATTCAAATGCTATAATAATTTTGAAAAACAGATGTACTTCTTCCAATACCTCTTAACCAAAAATTTCTGAAACCTAAAGAAACAATCAGATATAAAGCACAGTTTATCAAAGGAACTTTGCAATTCAATTTCTATTGATCTCAATTATAAACTTTGAATATTCATTTTGCAAATTCAAATTAACATTATTAAGTTTAAAATTAGAAAAAGAATAAAAGAAATTTCACTATTCATTATGCATACACTTGATATGCATGACAGTAACTAGTACATTCTTTCAATTGCTAGTACCAACAAGCTTGTAACTACAATTAGTTCCATCAAATTCACATTATGTTGATTCAAATACAAAGCCAATTGATTAATTTAAGCATAAATGGCCAAAATTAGGGGCATGAAATTCTTCAATTTGGTCTGAATTGAGCCATACTGGTACGCCCAAGTGATATCATAATGTCCAAAACTATCAAATACTGGACGCCCTTTAGGATTAGGGCTATCATTCACCAGTTCGAGTCTGGTCGAATCTCCATCACCAGAGAAGACCCTTTTATCGAGTCTCCATCGCCGGAGAAGACCTTTTTAGTTGAATCAAGAGAGGGATAGAGGAGAAGAAGGGTAAAGACGTGCGGGGAGTTAACAGGAGAAGTACCTCAACATTGTCTTGAAAAAACAGGCGAATGGAGAAGGAAGGAGACCAAAGAAATTAAACCGGGTTTAAGCCGGTCCGGTTCGCGATTTTTTTAAAAAATCGGGCGGTTCGATTGGTTATGTCCGGGTTTAATGCATTTCCGATCATTATATCAAACCGAACCATTTTTTCATCCGGGTCCGGTTTTTTCGGTTGTACCGGCTAGTCCGGTCCGGGTTTGATAACACTGGTTTATACTCTTGAACATACTAAACACTGAATATCACAAGGTTCAAAATGACATCACATGTGATATGGATTGGGATGGTCCCAAATTGTCTTTAAAGGTTGAAGGACGACTCGTGTCAAAAGGTTTCACGATGTCAACACAACAATCTTATAAATGTTTGTGGAATATCAATTTGATATTGTTTTACATCCATTACGAGTTCAAATTGTTTGCTACTCAAAATTCAGGCATCTTTGAAGGTGATCTCATCTCTTAAGGAAGCAGTGGGAGTGTAATAGATCTCGAAAGATTCAAGATCTGCATACTAGCGATGAACCATTAATGAGGCTATCAAGTAGTTGATAAGGCTATACCTGAAACATAAGGTCCTCCTCACAGACCTGGTACACATTAGGCTAAGAGGCATAAAAGGTGCTCATAGAGGATGAGTCAACTTTCTACCGAGGAGACTGTGCAGAATCAATATTTTCAAAATAGTTGGACCATGAAAACTAAGATGCAACCCAGTCAAATTTGGAACTTGGTTGGAGTATCCAATGGCTTGATGACCATTACATGGTTAACATATAAATAACAAAGAAAGTTGCTGTAGTATGGGCTATGGTAAAAGGCTTTCTCACTTGTTGCTATTAGGAATTCTAACTTCCATAGCACAATGCAATTGTGAATGATAGAACAAAGATATAAAACTCGCATTCCTTTATAGGAACTTTACTGTGGATGTATCTTCGATACATGGCAAGAGTTTTATGATCCCAAGAATTCTGGAAAGGTTACAGGTTTCGAATCCATGAATGGATTAAAGCAAGCACCTCAGGATGAGTCTATTTGACACAGTAAATTGAAGAATTTAGTTTTATCGAAATAGATAAGACCACCTCGGTTTCAAGAAATTCAGTGGGAGCATGACAGTCTTCTAGTGTTACAACAAAGAACTTCCACCACCCTAATAGTTGGGAATTGAATTCTATGTAGACCTATCGTCATAAGATAAAGTACATTCGTAAAATATTGAAAGAATTCAATTTGCAAGAAATGTTCTTGTTGATGGTGTTCATATGAATAATGAAAGACATACGAATGAGATTCCATACATTCAGCCATACGTTGAAATGTTCTATATGCAAGAAAGATTTTTTGCTCATGGCATTCACATGAACAATAAAAGATATAAGAATTATATTCTATACCTTTGACCATAAATTGAATATTCAATATGCAAGAAAAAGTTCTTGCTTATGGAATTAAAATGAGCAATGAAAGACATATGAATTGGATTCTATATTTTCAACAATATATTGAAGGAGTTCAATATGCAAGAAAAAATTCTTGCCTCTGACATTAATATAATGAAGACATACGCTTATCATCCGTTTATTGAAAGATTCAATGTACAAAAACAATTCTTGGTAACGGAATTAATAAGATTCGTCAAGCCATATATTGTACTGTACCATATGCTTAGTGCATAAGAGAGCAAATGATAGTCATTTGATGACTAAACATCTAAGTTCTTATGAAGAACTAAGACATCTCAATCTATGAGGAGCTTGGTAGTGGTAAGAGATTATACTTACCTAACATGGATCATTATCGCAATTCATTTATTTTGAATACAGTAATTTGGAAAGAGTTCCAAATAAGAACTGTAACTGAAACAAAATCATATTGTCGCTTTAGAAGCGGACAATAGGTATGCTTAAATCAAAACTTGATCTTAGAACTAGGAGTAGTCCCAAGTGCTCTTAAAGCCTGACGATCTATGTTATGAACAAAGAGTTGCTCAGAATAGAGCAACAAGGAAACAAATACCTGTTTCAGAAGTCCTCGACTAATGATAGATATCAATAATAGACATTACAAGTTTGCAATGTAAATTTCTATAATCTGATAGGCATATATTTTCCGCTAGTAGAACATGAAGGTCTTGTTGCCTAATGAGTATTGGATGCTTAAGATTGCCTAATGCAAGTGGGAGACTGAAGGAATTATGCCCTAGGCCAAAGTGTTGGACAAGAGATTAGATTATGAGAAACACGTTTATTCAATTCATATATGAATGAGTGTATGTGTGACTACTACATTTATATGTATTAGATTGACCATGAATGACACTTCGGGTTCACATCATCCGAATACGTGATTCTGATAGTAGAACTGTGAATTAACAAATGACATTCTAAACCGTCCCTAGTAATATGTAGGATACTTATAGAGATAAATATACTTCAGGTAAAAAGCTACATATCCACACTAGTATATTCGCAGATTGGATGATCATGTTCTGCTGATCATGGACATAGGGATGTGGAGTCTGGAATATAGGTACCTATTAGAGAACACGTACTGGACTGACCACACTATGAGAGTATGAATGGTTTATGTCATTAGTAATTCTCATATGAATAGTGCTCATTCCTATGACCTGAGGTCACCATGGATTCATGTATGTGGAACTGCATACTTTAATATGATCCTACGTCATCCATAACGGGATGATCATTAGGGTCATCATTAGGTATACATTGAATCATGACAAGGAATGTGAGTGATCAAGATGGAATTTGTTCCCCTCGTCAAGAGGGAGATATCTCTAGGCCCCTTGATGAACTAGGACTGAAGAAAATGAATGGTCATGCTCAAAATGGATTAACATGTGTTGTTAATATCATTTTGTATTTACTCAGTCTAATTCTCAATCAGAAAAGATACTTTGATGAAACTCAAGGATGACATACTTCCATGCCTTGTGATCAACACATATATCGTAGAACAAAAGGAATAAGCAAATGTCTACTCAGATATTATTGTCAGCGTTACTTATGACTTACGATCTTTGGAAGATCATTGTCAGCGTTAAAAGGAACCTACACGGTCACACAATGAACTCCATTCATACAGGATGAAAATACCTCAAAACAGTTATGCATGTGATGTATAAATTGGTGAACGAAATAATCAATTATTGGATAATTGATTGCGCAAAACAGTACTATTCCGTTCGGAATGGAACAGTTCCATTCTGAATGGAACTGATATGGTAATTGTGCTTCCTTGGCTGCGAAGGCTTTATACATGGAAACCCATATTCCGTTCGGAACGGAATAGGTCCGTTCGGAACGGAATAGGCGCAGAATTAGGGTTCTAGTTATGTTCACTAGAGAGAGAGTTTTGTGTGGTATTTTTGGAAAGTATTTCCGAACTCATCTAGCCGAGTCCAGTAATTCCGTGTGTCTGAAGTTCGCATGGATACGAGTAGAGATCTCCTACTTTGGAGATAAGTAAGCGATCAGTTCTTCATCCCTAGAAAGAGCAAGGAGGTTCGCGGAGTCGAGCTTCATGAAGGAGAAGGTTGCAAGTCAGAATCGTTCAGACCTACATCCGTTCTCCGTCTTGCGGATCGGGAAGATCCTGGGTATAAATTTTAATAGATAATCTCGTACTTTTATTTCCTAAACGATGATCCTAGGGAGGGTTGAACTCGTAGGTTCTGCTGCGCTTGTAACGTACATGGCTACGAGTTTCCCAACAAAATCCTCCTAATTCGAAATCAGTCTGCTAGCCTTTTTATTTTTCTCTCTACTTCTAGTCTATCGTGGCAGACCGTCCTTCTTCTTTGTATATCTCGGACAAATTCATTCATTTTTTTTGTGTATTACCCGAGGTTCCTTCGGTGGGGCGTGAGAGCCAGTCTGAGGCTCCGGTCGAGGTTTAAGCTTCTTCGGTCGAGGTTTATTTTACCTTTGTCATAGTCGGGTGTGTTTACCGTGGTCTGGGTCAAGTGAGGCACGGTCGCAGATAAATAATAATTAATGAATTAATAAACTCATGACCAACTGACATTGATTTTAATAATTAATACATAAATACTCCGCCAAGCGAGCAGCGGTCCGGGTCTCTGGTGCCGCGGCAGCAATACTCCTTTGGTGGTTTTCTTAATCAGCATATTCCCCTTACTTCGTGGAACAACCTATCCTGCTTCTCCAAAATCGTGCAAATATCCACTCTTCCGTCGCTAACAGGTTAAAAATATAATAATAATAATAATAATAATAATAATAATAATAATAATAATAATAATAATAATAATAATAATAATAATAATAATAATAATAATAATAATAATAATAATAATAATAATAATGATAATAGATGGAATATTTGTTTGGTTTATATTATGAGCATGAGATAGGCTCCGGGTCTTGAGCTTAAGGTCGGTCCCTTCAGTTGTCCCTCCTCTCTTGGCCAAGCGCTAGGCATTGAGCAAACAGACTTCCTTCACAAACGGCGGGGACTTCACTGACTTTAAACTCGGCTTATACTCACGAACTTAGATTAAGGTAAGGTTGGTGCACCGTATCAGTTTGGTCGGTAGGTTTTTATTATTTTATTTGTTTTTTGTATTTTTGCTAGTTTTACTAATTTTTTGGTTTTTCCATTTTTTTGTTTTAAAAAATTGCGTGTAAAAAGAAAACTAAACTACATATAGGTACGTAAACAGAAAGGTGACATGCAAAAAGAAAACTAAATTAAATTACAAGCAAATTAACTAAAACTCTCTCCAAGTTAAGAGTTTGTCCCATCCTCGGGTCATGCAAAATGAACTAAAGGGAGAGGGAAAAAAATAACTCACTTAGTTGCCGCCCAAAGACGGCGGCGGCTGGTGCCTCGTGTAATCCCCTCTGTTACTGTGCCACTCGTCCATCTGGCATTTCATTTCCTCCACTTGTTCTATTCTTCCATGCATCCACTGCTGTTCCTCCAGGATTTAAAGAAGCTTGCCGACAGGGTCGAGTTGTTGGCGTTGGTGCACTCCATGAATTCTTCGAATCTCCCCGTCACGTTGTCCTCCTATGTCTCATTTGCTCCTTCATAATCCATCTCCACTATCAATTCATCGCCGGGGGCAGCCAGTTTGTCACCTCCAATAAACCTGATTGGTGTGGGTTAGGTAAAGTTAGGTTCTCGGCCCCGATCATTTTCCACTTTATTGCACCGTATTCGTCCTGTTTCAAATACTGGAATCTTTCGAACGCGGCTAAATCCGGCATCCTTGGTTCCAGATCTTTCTCTATCTCCGGCAAATCTTCTTCATTCAGATGCTTGTCCAATCTTGTTACTAGAGCTCTGCATGTGACCTCCACCCCTTCCTTCATTCCTTGATCAGGTGTTCGCACATTTCTAGCGCGATCGGGAGATGCGTTGGGTTCTTGTGTAGCATGGCCCAGAGGATCTTAAATTCTATCTTGTGTCGCATTGTGGAACTGTATTTATCCCATGGGCATACCATATTTGCAGTATCCTCAGTGTCGTCCGAATTACCGGGTTGTAAACCCAGTTTAGACGGTAGCCTTTGGCTCCCCATACTCCTATCCCGATCTCCGCCCAAATATCATCGGCAGACCACTCTTCTATTCCCTTGGGCCACTCTCTTGAGTTGGGAATCCCTTCTCTCATCTGGTCCATAGTTAGCGAGTACCCACTTTGTTCATATTTGATTGAGAGTTTCTTCTCGCTGCCGTCTGTCGTCGATAGTTCTGCTGCTGCGAGAAACTCCAGCATGAGGTCCCGATTTTGGTTTCTCTCTCATCGTCAGCAAGCTCTCTAGCCTGACTCTTCGAAACAATTCTCGCACTTGAGACGTGATGTGTATCTCATCGAGACTATCGAAGTCAACCGATTTCGGTGTGAGGAACTCCCTTTTGTTGATTGCTTTTCCTCTTTTGAATTGATCCACTGTCATGTTGTGGCGTTACGCCCGTTTATCGATCGTGAGTCTCTATCCCTGGATCTGCTCCATCGGTGTGTCCATCTTTTCATCTTGCCCCCTGATGAAGATGCCTCAATCTGTCTCGATTTGCTTGCGAGTGTCTTCACCCGCATGATCTTCATCACCTGGGCGGATCCGCTCCCGTCAGCCTACATCTTCTCAGTATTTGCCAAGATTAGTTCTATAGTTTTTGTGATTGTTGATGCGGCCAAAAGTGGGCGCAGATCAGGGGTTATATAGGGTTTTGGTCTAGTGAAGATGGAAAGGTGTCGATAATTTGGAAAATTCGGATTTGGAAAGCCGGATCGTGTGGGTTGGGGAATAAGAAAGTTTGTCGCCTATGTTGTGGGCCGAGGTCGTTTCAGGTCCACGGTCGTGGATTCATACACTGTGGTTGTTGTTAGACCAATTGCAGGTTGTCGCTGGTCGTCCCGCGGGCGAGACAAATTTTTTTGTTGTTGGGTTGCCTCCTAAGAGCGCTTGTTTAAGGTCATGAGCCCGACCGTCCTTTTCCGTTAGGTTAGTGAATGTTCAGACGGCCCTCGTTTTCTCTCGGGTTCCCTTGTCTATCATTCTTGCAGCTCCTTGACTCTTTGTTTCTGCCTCACTCTTGCTTTCTTCTACCTCTAATAGTTCCAGGGTTCTGGCGCACCTTGACTTAGTGTCATTGAGCTCGAGTTATCTTGTTGTGCCATCGTTAGTCGCGTTGCTTCCTGTCATCATCTGTTGTGCCATATCTACGGGTAGGTTCTTCGTACGCTTGATTCGTCTCGGTGTGACTGGTGGTATGATGGTTGGATATTTCTTCTCGTGTCATAGGGTGTAGCGCGAACTTTTATCGGCCAGTGTCACTTCCGCGATAACAAAAGAAAAATCCAGGATTAAAAGGAAAAAAATGGTTTGATCTCACTACAAAAAAATAGGTTTTCGATATCCGTGCTTCGCTGGCAACGGCACCAGAAAAGGTTGATGAACGGTGTGTTTATAGATATAATCAGGTCCCAATTTGAAATTTGTAAACTACAGCTTACTTACACGGTCGCCCTCATGACCTTGCGTTGTAGTAAGCTGGGCTGTCGATCCACAGGGAGGCCAACGGTGGAGTACATGACTAGAGTTTGGTATGTAATCTGAACCGATCTATTTGGTAGGTTGATTGTACAGAGAAAGTAAATAAAAGTAAAAAGTATAGCCGCACTCGCATTATCAATGCTCGCGCGGGGGGGGGGGGGGGGGGGGAGGAGGGGGTTAATCGCGTGTTGTCCTTATAGAGAGTGATCTAGGGCTTGGTGATTTCGTTTATCTCTCTAGTCGATTCTTTAGGTTGCTCCTCCTTTACTTTGTAGAGGGGGCGGGTTACAATATGTAAACTAAAATCAAGATACATAGATGTATAGAATGGAAAACTACCTAATACTAAGTCCATAGTCGCGTGTTGTCACGCCATGCTCTCTCTCTCTCTCTCTCTCTCTCTATTTTCTCTCTCTAAATTGTCCCTCCTTTTGACATCCCATAATGGTCTTTTTATAGGGAGGAAACATCTAGGATTTTCAGTGTCCAAAGATAGCAAGAGACATATTTGGAGATCCTTGCAAATCTTCGCATAATATATCATCGGTTGATTCTTTCCCGATCTACTTCTTCCTGATCACGTCTGCCTGGCGTGGCTGGACTTTTTCTTTAATTGCCAATCAAATATTCAATCAGTCCATGATTTCAGTCTTGGCTCCATTTTTTCCCTCTTGATACTAAATTGAAAATAAGAATGGATGAAATAGAGTATAAGATGCAAATTACGTGGATGAAATAGAAAAAAAAACTATAGAGAAGAGTGCTACAACGCCTAATATCAATTATCAAGTTGGTGAAGTTTTTATTGTCTTCCTTTTCTAGAGTGATATTATCGTCTTCCTTGTGCGTTAAACATAGAACATGAAACTCTTTTTTATTTTTATTGTTCTTTTATATTTCCAGTTCAAGGGATCAAAATTATATAGAGGGGAGTTAGTGAAGAAAGAGTGATATTTTGGTCCTATTGCATTGCTTGAGAAATAATATTTTGTGGTTGATGTATATAATGTTTGATATTAATATGAAAAATGTTGGTATTTTGATTGTACCGGTACTAGTATCTGTCATGTACCTGTCCTTTTGTATTATCATGTACTTATGGATTATATTTTCTGTGATAAGATTCATTCTCAATTTAACCATAATTTTCTCACTGTAATCAAGTTAAATTGTACGATCAATTACATCTTTCATTTTTATGACACTTGAGTTTTATTGCTTATTTTTTTTTGGCAAAATGACTTTCTTACTCAAAATAACTATCCTACTCGTAACTAATTTTATATTCACAACAAAAACAAGATAGAATTTTCTAAACAACCAAATTACTCAAAATAACTATCAATCATATTTCCCCGTCTTTTATATATCTAACATCCAACAAACTTTGGAATTAACAAATTCTAGAATTTTTTTCTTCCTCCATCTTGTAATCCAGTTTCACTCTGCCAGGATAACAAAAGTATGAAATGCTAAGTTTGAATGAACTTTCTTTTGTGTCGCCCCTGTGCTTCTAAACTGAAATTTTTTCGAACAATTCAGAAATCAAAATAATATATATATATATATATATATATATATATATATATATATATATATATATATATATATATATATATATATATATCTTGACAAAAGTATATAAATGAATATAAAATTTACATTTAAATATTTTTAAATTATTAACTTACCTTTGTCTAGTGTAGAAAGGGCTATTTGAGTGTTTCTTTAGATTGAGTGCTTTTTGCGTAGCTAGAACAGAAAAAAAATATATTATTTTCACCCTCCAGATACACATAATTATTAAATTACAAGCACAATAGTTATAATGCATTACATTACATATATTCCGCTCCCACACCTCTAATTATAATTTCAAGGTGTTGTTTTCGAAGACCAGATAGCTCCACCGTATATCACAAGATTGCGGTCTGGTTGAAGAATTAAAACAAAGTTCCCCGAGGATCGTGCAGTATTACTAGCCCACAAAGCCTTGTTATTCTTATCATAAACAATAAGGTTCCCATCTGACTGCAATGTAAGATAACAACCTGAGCCTTTGTTGGTGGTCCCAGTTGCCCATACAGTTCCAGTACTGGTGTACAATACTAAGTTACAGTCAGTTTGCATGGTAAGAGTGTAAGTCCCTTGTATGAGAGAGCTACCTGCAGGCAATACTTGGGTAGAGTACAAGACATTGTCTGCTGTGCAGGAAGAAGTGAGAAGGCCCAAGAGCATCGAAAGGAGAAGAGAACAAAGAAGATATTTGGAGGAAGCCATTGAGGTATATGGTCCAAGTGTATCAAGCTCTTGGACATTCGGCTTACCTATTTATATAAGAGTTGAATGGTGTAAATACACCGATGGACCCCATTCCTTGATGGAATTGCAATTTAGTCCTTACAATATTTATTTTGACATTTAAATCCTTGTGTGTCATAAATGCACATTGTTTATCCTTACGTACATAAAACAAACTAATATTGTTTTTCTGAATTTTATATAAATTCAAAGTTGCCCTCTAATTTTTAGAAAAAAAATAATTGTTATATTAAATAATTTTGTTACCTTTTCTCAACTTTCTATTTATAATCTTAAATATGTAAAAGAAAAAAAACTCATATAACAAAGTATTTACGAAATATTATATCACACCATAAGTGCTAAGTGTTT
Source organism: Juncus effusus (assembly GCA_027726005.1). Taxonomy (NCBI): domain Eukaryota; kingdom Viridiplantae; phylum Streptophyta; class Magnoliopsida; order Poales; family Juncaceae; genus Juncus; species Juncus effusus. The sequence continues at coordinate 5,526,269 of CM050909.1, forward strand.
GTATTCAACACATTCAGGAGATCTTTCATGGTTTTTATTTGAATAAAGGACAAAATGGTACTTCAAAATTTATATAAACGGTGTTAATTTGTTACATTAATGTAGAGAAAACTGTGCAGGGTGCACATTTATAAACTGGTATTTAAATGTCAAAAGAAATAGTATCAGGGCTACCTTAGAGTCTATTAAAGTATAAGGACCAACAGTACATTTATTCCATAAAATTTATAATTAATGTTATTTTATTTATACTTGAAATATATTGACAAGTGAAATTTGAGTTTTTTCCGCTTTATACACGGAGGTTAACTTTGCTTCATGGCTTGACAAGCCTTCTTTATTCAACCTGTTATTTAAATATTTGTGAAGATTATTACTAAGAAATTATACTCTATCAGAGTTATAATTCTCTCCGCTTCGTTCCAAGGTAGTGTGTTCCAACATTGCATACAACTTTTCCCCCTACTGATAAAACAACGTTTTAGTATAACATAATAATTAGTTTGATTTGAAAATATGAGATACAAATTTCGTGCCCTTTAAATTTTATATTGCCACATATTACAAAAAAATTATAACCAAAAATGGATAATAGCCACTTAGTCTCGTATTGATTTTATTGTCATAATTTATAATTAAATTACATGCTTGATTGTTATTATTATCGACAACATTTAACATTATTCCATATAATTATGTTATTATGTTCTAGATAAAAGTGTTTGTGCCCTGAATTATCAGGCTATATTAACAAACATTATATTTATTCTAAAATATTCCATATAAAATATATGTATGTGTTACTTTAATATGATTAAAAAAAGTCATGAATATGAAAATGATCTTTATATGATCAAAGTTTGTGACTTTAACAGTAAAATAATAAAGTATTGTGAATGTTATTCTCAGTTTTTTCTGGTCATTTACAGGATATTTGTGGAGATAAACAAATATGTTCATTGACCGATTATCTTGTTTTAACTGATCATGGATAAGAGTTATCAAGTCATTAATATAGGTATATATTAGATACCATAAAATGGACTTACCTGTCACGAGAACACTACGTAGTATACGTCAATAGTGTTTCTCATTACAAGAATTTTTTATAGTCTAGTTTGTCTCGTTTCCTAACATGAGGATGTTGTTTTATTGTTTTATTCTTTTATTGAGATCTAAAGAGGTGTGAATAAGCCTAAACGTGCGGAAGTGTGTATTTTTATGACTTTTTAGATTTTTCAACTTTTTAATGGATTGGTTGTATTACTTTACAAATAATTGAAATAACGATAAATGGATAAACAAGTAAAGTAATGTAAATAAAGTAAAATACCGAACACACATATCTGTTGATCATGAAGTTCGGCGAGGCGGTTGCGTAAACTGTAACTATCCATTCTCTCTAGTGACCCTTGTCACGTTAACGAGTGCCTACTCTCCGGATATGCCTCTTCGACTCCTTGTACCACAAATCCAAATAGTATTCGTTATAAAACTCGAATCGAAGATTGCTTTACAACTCTTAGCAATAATCGAAGAAAAACAACAGAGATATCTTTCAATCTTTAAAAACAAACGCCCTTACTTTTCTTCCTAATCTCACTTGAAATTATTGAGTAATTTAACTAGACTCTAGAGAGAGAATTTTATTGATTTTACTCAGAAATTCTTGAATCAAAACGAACCGGGGTTGCTCAATTTAAAGAGGAAAGAGCAGCTGATTAAAAAAGGAAATAACCACCGGTCTGTTCAAACGGACTGATGGTCCGTTCGAATGAATGTTGTAAATGGAAGTTAGTAAATGCAAAATATTGATTCAAATGGCCAAGTCATTTATTGGTACATTCGAACAGAAGCTAGGACCGTTCGAACGGACTTCTGACAAAAATGAAAAACAAAAATCTCTGTTTGTCCATTCGAACACAAGAGTTCCGTTTGAACGGACACTGATCAAAAACTTATAAATATTTAATTTTCTCTCTAGTTTTAAATTAACTTATTCAAATTGAAAATTAATTATTAGACAACACTTGGAGATCTTCAAATCTTATACATCTTGAGTGAAGAATCTTGAGGTTTTCCAGATCTTCCGATTTGATTGTGTTGCGTCCTTTGTGATAAAGACTTAATATAGGTCGTCTTGAACTTGTGTTTTATCTAATCTTATTCATAAAACTCAAATATAATTAGTAGTTCATAATTTTTTTAAATATCGTCAAATAGAGAACCACAGAAGATTTTTATACTTAAGATGGTCATAACAGTTATGATTTAGTTTCTAATAAATCATATAGTGGGATGAGTGCAATCAAGATATGATTTGTTTCTCTCATTAAATGAGAGAGAGATATGTAGAAATCTTGACAAATTAAATTGAAAAATGCATGCTTATGCACAAATGAATTAATAAAACTATTTATTGCGTTAGTTCTTGTACAGTTGAAAAGCTATATTGAAAACTTCAAATTCAAAAAGACACAAAATAATATATATATATATATATATATATATATATATATATATATATATATATATCTCCCTCTGATGGAATGCTACGCATTATAATTCATAATTTTAATAACATAAGTGTTACTAATAAATATTGTGAAAAAAATATGCTTAAAAAATGTGTTTTTCGAACTTAAATTTAATAAGTTTTTAAACTTGTGAATATAAATATTCATTGCATTAATTCTTCTAAAGCTTAAAGGATCTATGTTGAATACTTCAGATTTAAAAGTAATAAAAAAAAGTTGTGATGTAATAAACTTATCACTCTGATTGTTATGGTATATGTTATACATCATAATATAATAAGATGGTTGATTTGAACAACTTGCATAATTTGAAAATTTTATAGTTGTTATGATTCATAAGCTATTGGTTATAACCAATAATAGTAATTAAGGACAATAAATTATCTTGGCTCTAAAAATTTCTTGTCATTTGCATAACAATGTATTTTGTTCTAAAGAAAATAAGAGTTAAGCAAGAAGGAAGATATTGTTAAATTCTCAAGTTCACCAATTTTCCTAACAAATCTAATAACATGGATACATAACTATATCATAAATTCTGTATAATTTAGTATTTTAATTTTAATTGATTAGAATTAAAAAATTTAATTATTTCTTTGATATCTCTTTTGAACATTCTAGTCTGACTTTTGACATTCTAATTTAATTCACAAATTACAATGTTAAGAAATAAAGGGTTTAATGAAACTGACATAATCAATTTTTAAAGGGAACATAGACATGCTAATATCAAAAGAGGTATTAGAATAAATAAATGTGATACATGATTTTCTATTTCATTTTTGCACATAGAAAGCTGTCATTAAGTGTAAATGAAAGGATAATATTAATAAATTGATTTCGGATCCTTTGATTTACATCTAACAGATGAAGGAAAAAAATTTGGAGTGTAAGGTGCAATGTTAATATTGCTCGAAGATAGTTGTAATATAGTAACACGTAAGTTACTACAAAAATATAAGTCCTAAAAAGTCACACTTTAGTTAATAACGGTTCAGATCTGAAAATATCATCTCATCTAACTGTTAAAATAATTGAGATAATGTGACTACTTAAGAATGCAACGCGATGTGTAAAACAAATGGGTGAGATTATTTAATGTCAGAAGCAACATTGTGTTCTTGGTTAATTTCTTGGCTTGTATGTGACGTCCCCAGTTCTAACATCACGTGGGGCCTTATTTTGTTTGAATATTTTTCTACTTAAATTATTATTATTATTCATATGTTATAATTATTTTTTCGTTAATTTTATAAATCTCCCCTAAATTTTTTTTTTCTTTTTATGGTTATATTTATTTTTGTATGGAGGTAAGTAGAGGTGGCAAACGGGCGGGTCGGGTCGGGTTCGGGTCGGGTCAATTCGGGTAGCGGGTCATTCGGGTCACGGGTCAATTCGGGTCGCAGGTCGTTCGGGTCGCGGGTCGTTCGGGTCGCGGGCCGTTCGGGTCGCGGGCCGTTCGGGTCGCGGGTCGTTCGGGTTCGGGTCATTTCGGGTTTCGGGTCATTCGGGTTCGGGTCGTTTCGGGTTCGGGTCATTTCGGGTTCGGGTCGCGGGTCATGTTATGTTTTGTAGTAGATCATTCAATTTTTGTATTTCAGAATTTAAAATAAGTTTAATCGGACTTGAAAAGTCCGTTTACTATTGTAATACGTTTCTAAAGATAAGTTTTTTTGGTATTCCATTTTAAATTTGTATATGAATGAAAAAAGTTATAAAATTCAAATGTTCAATTTTTTTAAAGAAAAAAATGATCCAAATCAAAATACATTGAAAATAATAGTTATTTATCAAATACCCCACAAAATAATAATATTCTTACAAAATTAACATACCAAATAAATTACCATACTTATATGGAAAAAGAATAAAAAATGTTATAAATTTTGATGGAGAAGATTACAAATAATTAACGCTCATGACATATGTATTAATTTGATATATTATATATTTGGAAGATTAAATTAACCAAAACAATTATATACCATTTATAAAAAAATTATTATATTAAAAAATTTATATATTAAATTTGCAAGCTTTATATATAAGAAAAAAAAATGGGCAATACTAGAATATTATTAAAGGATAATATAGTTAAATGTTATCAACTAATACAATATCCTGATGTCTGCCATATTTTTTTAATGTGTAATACAAAGTAGCACATCCTTCCATAAATAATGTTCTTGCAACAACTCAAATTAAATACAAAAATATAATAAAATGTGAGAAATTAGATATATTTATGAAATTAATGTAGTGAATTTACGTCATTATACCAATATCATAAAAAATAAAAAAATGATAAAATATTATAATAAAATATCGAAAAAATTAAAAAATCATGTAAATGATAAGAATGAATCTAGGGCACTAGATGTATTTAATTTTATATATTAGTATATTAAATTATATAAAGTCTATGTACCATTATTACATGTTCTAACAATACAAATAATTAGCACTGAGCAATATTATGCAAGATTTTTAAGGCGGTATGTGGCTCAATGCACTTTTATTTTTCAATTTCTTTTCCAAAATAGGTCTAAGTAATTTTTGCCTTTTAAAATAAAGACAACAAGAGGAAAAAACGGTGATATTTTAATATGCATTTGTGAACCATATAGGAACGAATTATAAATGATTTATCAAGAAAATAAACAAAATAAATTTAAGGAAAATAAGTTAAATATTATAATTATATAAAATATTATCTACTTGACATATTATAATTAATTTCCTACAAAATTCACATTCCCGCTTTAGAAATATCTAGTAATTTTTTCACTTTTACTTCCCTCCAAATCAATTTTCTTTTATTTTACTTCCCTCCAAATCTATTTTTTTCTTTTTACTTCCCTCCACCAATTTTTTTTTGTAAAAAAACCAATTAACTCTTCACCTACCAGGCTACCACTAGTATCTGACTAGTCCATTACCACTCCACCAGTACACACACGACTCTCCCTCTTCTCTAATCTCTCTCCATGAAATTGAAGACATGAAACCCTACTGCCTCCCTCTCCGCTCCCTCTTTGACTCTCCTTCCGACTCCGACTCTCCCTGTCCGCCTCTCCCTCTTTGACGATCTTGCAACTGTTCCCTCTCTGAGTCTCTCTCAGGCGTTCCCCCTCTCTGATGACCTTGCAACCGCTCCTTCGCTGACTCTCTCTCCCCGACGATCTTCTCCTTCTCTCGTGACCTTACAACTGCTCTCTTCTAGGTATGTATTAATGAGCTCAATTTTGATTGAACCCTTATTTTTTTTAACTCTCAGAAAAATATGGTCCATTGATCTGATTATTAAAATAACAAATGTACGCAGTGAAGTTATAAATTAATCATAATATGGCCCATTTATTATAGCTTAATTTTTTTTTTCACTTCTGCCAGAAGGCAATCATATTAAAATGATATTAAAAATGGTCTCTTTAATTGCATATACTTGAGAGAGGGACAATGACTTGATGAATAGAAATATGGAAAAATTTCATCCTTAACTTTACAATTTTGCTCATGAAGCTGAGCGAGAATACCTCACAGTTTCTATGGATCTCATAAACTAATTTTTATAACCATGATTTCCAGAAAATTTGACAAAGAAAAAAAAAATTACAAAGTGTATTATTATAATCATGAATTTCTCATAAATGCTTTTCTTTGTTATTGTAGATTTTCATAACGCACTTTGAATATGGATGGCAATGGTGATATAGATGCCACTCCTAAATCGAAAAAAACGAGATCTAAAGCTTGGGAGGGTTTCAACCAAATTGAAGACAACGATAAAAGAAGAAAAGCACAATGCATGTATTGTGATAGGGAATACATCGCCGAAGGGAGAACCGGGACCTCAAATTTGCTTCGCCATATGAGAAAATGCAAAAAACGCCCGGTTGGTATTGATCCGGATCAAGGTGGACGAAATAAAATTGATCAAGAAGTTTTTCGCGAAAAATTATCCAAAGCAATTATTCGGCATGGTTACCCATTTTCAATTGTTGAGCACCAAGGAATTCGAGATGTTTTTAATTATTTGTGTGAAGATGCTAAACCGGTGTGTAGAAATACGGCTAAAGCCGATTGTTTAAAATTGCATAGAAGGTCAAAAGAGAGGCTTAAGAACTCTCTTGAAAAAGTCGCTGGACGAATTTGTTTAACTAGCGACATGTGGACCTCAGATAGTACTGAGGGTTATCTTTGCCTCACCGCACACTATATTGATTATGATTGGAAATTGTGTAGTAGAATATTGAATTTTATTCATGTCCCACCACCACATAATTCGAATTTGTTATTTAGAACTACTCATAGTTTACTAAAGGAGTGGGGCATTGATAAATCAATTTTCACCATAACATTAGATAATGCTACTACCATGGATCGTATGCAAAAATTATTGCGTGACCAACTTTGTACGGAAAATTTATTATTGTGTGATGGTGAATTTTTTCATATTAGATGTTGCGCGCACGTTTTGAATCTTATTGTTCAGGATGGTGTGTATTTTATAAATGAATCTATTCACAAAATAAGAGAGAGTGTGAAGTACGTCAAGGGTTCGGAGGTAAGAAAAATAAAGTTTAATGAGTGTGCGAAACAATGTGGGATTGTAAGTTCAATGGGATTATGGCTTGATGTACCTACTAGGTGGAATTCAACATTCATAATGATTGATAGAGCGATTACGTATAAGTTAGCATTTGCTAACTTAGATAGAATTGATAAAAATTATGTTTTTTATCCCACAAATGATGAGTGGTCTAGAGTTGAAAAAATTCATAACATTTTAAAACCGTTTTATGAAATTACAAATTTATTTTCCGGTAGCGATTATCCCACCTCTAATTTGTATTTTAAAAATGTGTGGAAGATTAATTTGCGATTGATAGAAATGCTTGAAAGTCCGGACGAGGATTTTCGAGAAATGGGCGAACAAATGAAAACAAAGTTTGACAAATATTGGAATGAGTATAGCCCGGTTCTTTCGTTTGGTATAATATTTGATCCACGTTACAAATTAGAGTTTGTGAAGTTTGCTTATGCAAAAATAGGTGATGAAAGTAAGTGGATGAATATTAAGGATCAATTATATAAGCTTTTTAAAGAGTATGACCAATGTGATTTATCTTCTTACCAATTTAATGGAGAGAATAATGGTTTCCGAGCTACTCGTAGAGATGATGATGACGATATTAGTGTAAGTTTTATTTCAAAAGTTACTATTTCTTAACTACTTTATGAACCATATTTAATTTGATATAACTAGATGATGATGACGATATTAGTGCAAGTTTTATTTGAAAAGTTATTATTTTTTAACTACTTTATGAACCATATTTAATTTGATATAACTACACAGGATTTTGGTACTTTTGCTAGCCAAGAAACTTCTAATAGGTCTCAACTTGATGTGTATTTAAGTGAACCTAGAGAGAATTGGAATATGCCGCTTAATGTTCTTGAATATTGGAAAAAAAATCAACACCGGTTTTCAATTCTTTCCATGATGGCACGTGATATATTGAGCATTCCTATTACCACCGTTGCATCAGAGTCATCATTTAGTAAGGGAGGCCGAATTTTGACCAAGTATAGAAGTTCACTAAAACCGGAAAATGCGCAAGCATTGATTACTACTCGAAGTTGGTTGTACGGATTTGAAGGTATAACATTACGGGATCCAAATACATTTCTCATTTAAATCTTACGAAATTTAAAACTTTCAATTTTTTATTGCTAAATTTTAATGATATTATTTTGTTTTTGTTATAATAGATAACTCTAGTGAAATGGATGAAATTGAAGTTGATGGAGAAGAAATTACTTCTGTTGGGTTATCATCCATTGATTAGTAAGTCGGTTTATACTTGAACATTTATCTTAATTTTTGATGTTGTATAAAATGTGATTGTCTCATATATATTCTCAAAGAAATATTATTATATTTATACAAAAGTTTTAATTTTATATTTTTATTGTATTTATGTGATGTTCTCATTTTCTTTTTAGGTAATAGAGAACACTCAAATGGATGTCTAGTGATATGTTTTGTTATCATGAACAATAACATTTTGGATTTGTCTCACTAATCATGAATAGTGATATGTTTTGTAATGAATTTTTTGGATGGATTATTCGGCTTATGATTAGTTAAAGACTAACATTTTAGCTTTTGTGTTATTATGGCCGATT